>JAVTVY010025825.1:0-117170 GCA_036873755.1 Hanleya hanleyi
ACGCATTCGCAACGCGGATGGTCCATCTCTACACCAAATACCTTCCTGCACTGCCCCACAAGGCTCACTTTCGCTAATACTCCTACTGATGACGTCATCGATGACGTCACAGATGCTTCGGACATGCCTCAATTCGGAATGTACACCCCGAGAGCTACAAAATGACCCCTCACACGACGCATTCGGACTAAGGATGGTGCATCTCTACACCAAACTCACCCTCACGCACCCACAAAATGGCCACTTTCGCTACTACTCGTACCGATGACGTCACCGATGACGTCACAGATGACGCGAAAATCCCTCAAATCGGAATGTACACCCCGAGAACTACAAGATGACACCTTCCAGGACGCATTCGAACCGTGAATAGCCCATCTCGGCCCCAAATACCTTCATTCACTGCCCCAAAATGTCACTTTCGCTACTACTCATTACCGATGACGTCACCGATGACGTCTGAATGGCACGAACATCTCGCAAATCGGAATGTACACCCGGAACACAAGATGACTTTTTAGCCTTCGAGGACGCATTCGAACCGTGAGCTGGCCCATCTCGTCCCAAATACCTTCATGTACTGCCCGAAAATGTCCACTTTCGCTACTACTCGCACCGATGACGTCATCAATGACGTCACAGATGACGCGGACATCCCTCAAATCGGAATGTACACCCCGAGAACTACAAGATGACGCCTTCCAGGACGCATTCGAACCGTGAATAGCCCATCTCGACCCCAAATACCTTCATGTACTGCCCGAAAATGGCCACTTTCGCTACTACTCGTACCGATGACGTGACCGATGACGTCACAGATGACGCGAACATCCCTTAAATCGGAGTGTACACCTCGAGAACTACAAGATGACACCTTTCAGGACGCATTCGAACCGTGATTAGCCCATCTCGACCCCAAATAACTTCCTTCGCTGCCCCAAAATGGCCACTTTACTTACTACAACCAACTGCGCATGCGCAGATTAACGCGACATGCATTCAAAAACACACGATTCTGACTCTACCCCACACAAGCTTCACTTTGACACCTCACACGACCCATTCGAACCGTGATTAGCTCATCTCTAACCCAAAAACACCCCTACATAGCACCCAAAATGCCTGTTTTCTATACTACGGCCAGACTGCGCATGCGCAGACTATTGAACACGGACGAACCATTAGTGTAGTCAAGTGCCCCTCCACGAGAGCTTCAAAATAAGACCTCACTCGACCCCATTGGACCATGAGTGGCCCACCTAGACTCCAACATGTCCACCCCGTATGGGCCTATACACCCATAGCCATGCAGTATAGGCCTATGGGCCTACCCAGGCCTCGGTGACTTTTTTCAAAAATTTCACCGATTCGCACGGGGACACTTCCCATCATGTTCTAAATGACGAGACGAGTAAAACGAGACCTCACAACCCTACCGCAAATGTATACAAGTGGGTTTCCCAGTAGGATAAACATTGAACCTATACCCCAGTATGGGACTATATGAGGCTATATCGTACTTTTTCAAAAATTTCACCGATTCGCACGGGGACACTTCCTATCATGTTCTAAATGACGAGACGAGTAAAACGAGACCCCACAACCCTACCGCAAATGTATAGAAGTACGTTTCCCAGGGGACAAACATCGATCCTATACCCTCAGTATGGGACTATATGAGGCTATATCGTACTTTTCAAAAATTTCACCGATTCGCACGGGGACACTTCCTATCATGTTCTAAATGACGAGACGAGTAAAACGAGACCCCACAACCCTACCGCAAATGTATAGAAGTACGTTTCCCAGGGGACAAACATTGATCATATACCCTCAGTATGGGACTATATGGGGTTCGGTGACTTTTTTCAAAAATTTCACCGATTCGTACGGGGACACTTCCTATCATGTTCTAAATGACGAGACGAGTAAAACGAGACCCCACAACCCTACCGCAAATGTATAGAAGTACGTTTGCCAGGGGGACAAACATCGGTCCTATACCCTCAGTATGGGACTATATGGGGTTCGGTGACTTTTTTCAAAAATTTCACCGATTCGCACGGGGACACTTCCTATCATGTTCTAAATGACGAGACGAGTAAAACGAGACCTCACAACCTTACCGCAAATGTATAGAAGTACGTTTCCCAGGATGGTCCTATACCTCCCATACCCCACATAGGCATTTTCCCGTAATTTAGGATAAAGTCCGTATTCCGTATTTTTTTTGGAAAATTTTTACATACACCCACCCTGGAACTAGGGGAAGATAACTCTGTTGATAGACAAGCCCCGTTAAGCCCGGCGACCTATATACCCCTCATACCCCATATAGGCATTTTCCCAGGTTTTTCGATAAAGTCCGTGTTCCGTATTTTTTTTTTTTCAGGAAAAATTTTACATGCACCCACCCAGCCATCAAATACCCTTCACCTAGGCTTCACGTTGATACCTCACTCGACCCCATTCGACCATTAGGGGCTCCCCTAGATGCCAAAACGTCTATTTTCATACCCTTGGGCCACCGCGCATGCGCAGAATGACCCTAATTCAACCCCCTAATTCAATCAGATGCCCCTTCATGAATGCTTCACTTTGATACCTCACTCGATCCCATTGGACCATTAGGGGCTCCCCTAGCTCCAAAAAGGCTATTTTCATGCCCTTGGGCCACCGCGCATGCGCAGAAGGCCGATATGCCAACCCACACCCAGTCCCTCAGATGCCCCTTCACGAATGCTTCACTTTGATACCTCACTCGACCCCATTGGACCATTAGGGGCTCCCCTAGCTCCAAAACGTCTATTTCCATACCCTTGGGTGACCGCGCATGCGCAGAATGCCGATATTTCAACCCCACGCCCAGTCCATCAGATGCCCCTTCACGAATGCCTCACTTTGATACCTCCTACGACTCCATTGGCCCATTAGGGACTCCCCTAGCTCCAAAACCGCTATTTCCATACCCTTGGGCCACCGCGCATGCGCAGAATGCCGATATTTCAGCCCACACCCAGTCCATCAGATGCCTCTTCACGAATGCTTCACATCGATACCTCACTCGACCCCATTGGTCCATTAGGGGCTTCCCTAGCTCCAAAACGTCTATTTCCATACCCTTGGGCCTCCGCGCATGCGCAGAATGCCGATAGTTCAACCTCGCGCCCAGCCCATCAGATGACCCTTCATGAATGCTTCACTTTGATACCTCACTCGACCCCATCGGTCAACTAGGGGCTTCCCTAGCTCCAAAAAGGCTATTTTCATACCCTTCGGCCGCCGCGCATGCGCAGAAGGCCGATAGTTCAACCCCACACCCAGCCCATTAGATGCCCCTTCACATAAGCTTCACTTTGATACCTCACTCGACCCAATCGGACCATTTTATCTAGGGACTACTTTTTCTCCGCGGAAGCTTTTTCCCGAGACCGAATCACCGCCAAAACCACGGCCAAACCGCACCACCGCGCATGAATACATTTTTTTTTTTTTTTTGCCGGAACTTTTTTTTTTGTGCCCGGGAGAGAAAAACAAAATGGCGGCCAGTTTGAAGTGGAAGGGGACGAGTTGAGCCGCCATTTTGTAAAAAAACACACATGCACTCAATGACACCGTGGGTAAAGATTCAAAATGGCGGACAGTTTGAAATGGGAGGGAACGAGGTGTGCCGCCATTTTGAATCCGATCATTCCGCCTCATTCCCCCTCAATCACGTATGCGAACACCCCCTATACAACCCCAAATCCAAGTTCTGAGCATGCGCACTGAGGCGAATTGGCTTTTAAGTACGCATTGTATACTACTGGGCTTCTTCAAACGTCCACGATGCTCATCCACTAACATCAGATGAGTTGTTTGAGCTGATCGGTCATCACCGCTCCCGAGCTAGCGTACCTAATTCCGATTAAGCCGGTATTAGTCGCGGTGTGGACACTTCGTTGTCTCCACATGGATCGCTGCAATAAAAGCGTGGCTGAGATACTAAGGCTCCGAGAATCAACCGTATTCTCGGGTCTGAATGTTAGGTGCCCAGGGATGCTTATCTGTCATATGGTTGCTTTTTAGTCGACAGACATCTTCGATTGTTCACGCCTCTTGCATATCGCTCCAATGTATTACCTGTGTATGGTGAGATTCTGTTGTTGGACTATTAGTCCCGGAGGCCCGCCCTCTGTACATGCCACTCGACAAATATATTTAGGTTTATTATTTTGGTGATTTAAGCTGTACGATGTCGTGCATTGCAGGCTAGCTTTTCAGAGTGTTCTTGCATTTGCCAGGTTTGCCCCATGCTGAGGCGTTTAGTCCATCAGACGTCCACGATGCGCATCCATTAACATCAGATGAGTTGTTTGAGCTGATCGGTCATCATAGCGGTTATTATTAAGTTAGACGCCAGACGTCGTCAATTTTTTTCCTTCTCTTGCATATCGCTCCAATTCCTAATTACGGATTTGGAACATCTGAACAAAATATGATTCATATCAGACAATATGGTAGTTTTTAATTTTGATTACATTGGTGCAGGTATTGTATATCTGCCTGTTGCGTTTTAACATTCAATCATCTCATATAGTACGCTCTGTCTTATAAAATAACGCTTATCCGACAGTTGCCGATGAAGGGAAGCCATTTTAGAAATCATTGGTTGTACATGACTGGTTTGCAATAGACCAGATCTCATCAATGCCAAGTTATTATGACACATTGATAAATAACTTTAACCGCGAGGTCATCCAGATTGTTCAACGAATCCGAAGATGGACCAGTCCAAGTGCGCAGATACAGTAAGCCAATGTCACCAAATCATTATATATTCCCCGATGAGGAACTGAACGTCAAAGGAGGTGTTCGCTTCAGATGGACTTTTTCCCCTTCAGTGGCTGCTCTATTGTCTCGCTTTGAGTCGGCCGGTAAATTGTGACGTAATGCCCAGGCATTCCCCAAATCCTTGTCAGACAGGCGAGGCCAGTCTAATGGGAATTTCTGGTTCATAATCTCATACAGCTGACCATTAATATTTTCATGAACGAAAACTGTCAACACTCTGCCAAAAGCTCAGGGAACAATAATTAAGGAATTAGCTGCAAAAAAACACATATTGGCACATGCATAATCACTTGAGAAAGCAAGCGTGACGACTTGTTGAGGGTCATTTGTTTTAATAACAAAACGAGAAATCGTTAAAGTTGCAAAACTGCAAACATCTACATTAGCGGTAAAATGGGGAAATGAGTGTTGAAACATTAAAGACTAGCGGTAACTGTTGTAAACCAGGAATTTCCATTTTTGGCCTAACAGGCCTTCATATAAGACAAGTTTATTTAACTACTGAACAAGTGATGTGGCTGTGTATGTGGAGTTCTGTGTGTGCAACTACTCACGAATTATAATAAACATAAGCGATTATTTGCGTTAGCCGTTAGCTGTCTTCACTTCACGCCACTATTGCAAATAGTCCAATGTCCAAAATCGAGATGGGGAAAAGGAAAAAAAAAAAAAAATTTTTTTTTAGAATTTTTGGCTGTAGTCACACACCGTAACCATTCGGCCAAGCAGGTGTTACAACTTTCGATTTTAGAAATCATGTGTTGAATGGCGATGAACTACCCTTACAGAGCATTACAAGCGTTTGACATATTTCAATCTTATGAGAATGTGACACCTTTAACCAAAACGATTTTTCCAGTATCATTTAAACCCACCGAATTTGGATATCTAAGACTCGTTTTGATTAAAGTGTCATCTTTTACATACGAAGGGAATTCCCTCCAAGAATATCGCCAAAAATTGCAAAACCACACAAATGTCTAATTTCTAATACTCTTAATAATTTTTTGACAAATCTCTTCCCCGTGGAAATTCAGAATACGGAAATTAGGTATTTTCTCTCTCAAGCTAATAACTTTTGAATTAAACATGACGAAATTATTATTTTCGATTAAAAAACGCAACATACCAAAGAAAAATTTACGGTCAAACCTAGCACCTCCTTTGATTGAGGAAAGTTAGATGCTATAACGAGAAGGACAATTGGGGAGCATTGATAGGATATTAGTTAAGATTGCGGTATACCCATTCATGCTATATTTGTACATTGTTGTGTCTCCGCAAATTATTTACCACCTACGTACAAATGCAGCTCATCCGTATTGTTTCACAACTAATAGAAAATTCTGCGTGATAAATAATACGCAATTCTTTCAGTGTAAGAATCGTGTTGGCAGAGTTCCTGATACACAGATCTGCGGTTTATCTACACACACCTCGCGACCGAATAGTCAACATGGCAATATTATACTTGATTCGACGTCACTGACAACAACATACACATATTTCCAGTTCACCTGGGAAAATGCATTGAAGGCTTTGAATATATTATTGATAGTGAATATATTGTCGGTCATCCGTGTTTTCATCCTCGGTCACCTCCTTTTTACCCCTCGGGCAGATTCTGCCCGAGCGGTATTGTCGTTGCCTCCGTCGTCCGTCCGTCCGTCGGGGCCACCGTCCATCCGTCCGTCCGTCTGTCCGTCTGTCCATCATATCATTGTAAACACATTATCTCAAAAAGTCCTTCACTTACAACAATGAAACTTTATACAGTTGTTTGATACAGCCAGTACCAGAAGCCTATTGAAAGTCGATGCCATTGGATGTGTTTTTCAGGAGTTATGCCCCTTCATACATGTCTGTCTGTTTTTTTATCCTTGTAAACACATTATCTCAAAAAGTCCTTCACTCACAACAATGAAACTTCATACAGTTGTTTAATGCAGCTAGTACCAGAAGCCTATTGAAAGTCGGTGCCATTGGATGTGTTTTTCATGAGTTATGCCCCTTTATACATGTCTGTCTGTTTTTATCCTTGTAAACACATTATCTCAAAAAGTCCTTCACTCACAACAATGAAACTTCATACAGTTGTTTGCAGCTAGTACCAGAAGCCTATTGAAAGTCGGTGTAATCGGATGTGTTTTTCAGGAGTTATACCCCTTTATACATGTCTGTTGGTCCATATCCTTGTAAACACATTATCTCAAAAAGTCCTTCACTTACAACAATGAAACTTTATACAGTTGTTTGATACAGCCAGTACCAGAAGCCTATTGAAAGTCGATGCCATTGGATGTGTTTTTCAGGAGTTATGCCCCTTCATACATGTCTGTCTGTTTTTTATCCTTGTAAACACATTATCTCAAAAAGTCCTTCACTCACAACAATGAAACTTCATACAGTTGTTTAATGCAGCTAGTACCGGAAGCCTATTCAAAGTCGGTGGAATTGGATGTGTTTTTCAGGAGTTATGCCCCTTTATACATGTCTGTTGGTCCATATCCTTGTAAAAACATTATCTAAAAAAATCCTTCACTCACAACAATGAAACTTCATACAGTTGTTTAATACAACCAGTACCAGAAGCCTATTGAAAGTCGGTGCCATTGGATGTGTTTTTCAGGAGTTATGCCCCTTTATACATGTCTGTCTGTTTTTATCCTTGTAAACACATTATCTCAAAAAGTCCTTCACTCACAACAATGAAACTTCATACAGTTGTTTGCAGCTAGTACCAGAAGCCTATTGAAAGTCGGTGTAATCGAATGTGTTTTTCAGGAGTTATGCCCCTTTATACATGTCTGTTGGTCCATATCCTTGTAAACACATTATCTCAAAAAGTCCTTCACTCACAATAATGAAACTTCATACAGTTGTTTAATACAGCCAGTACCAGAAGCCTATCGAAAGTCGGTGCCATTGGATGTGTTTTTCAGGAGTTATGCCCCTTTATACATGTCTGTCTGTTTTTATCCTTGTAAACACATTATCTCAAAAAGTCCTTCACTCACAACAATGAAACTTCATACAGTTATTTAATACAGCCAGTACCAGAAGCCTATTGAAAGTCGGTGTAATGGATTGCTGTGAATAGACAGTACTCGTTCGACTACATCTACTATAGGTAATCACTGCTCTATTGCTATATTGTTTTGAATGTCTATGATCTATATCATACAGGTAAAATTATGCCCACCCCAAATATGTGAGTTGTTGGGGTCAGAAACATTATTTCCACAATTGCTCTGGGCCCGGCCCGAGGGGTCCCGATGGCGACAGCCACATGTCCACAAGCTGTGGAAGCTGAGGTGGCCGAGTGGTTTAGATCGCTTGCGTTCACTGCTGGGGATTTCTGCCAAAATCTGAAGGCGCGGATTCGAGCCTCGCACGGCATTGCCCCATCCAGTACAAGGATTTGTACTTTGCCACGAAAGTGTCATCCTAAAAATATTTTGTTATAAATGTTACCTACTTTATAAATGACATTAGTATATATTGAAGATAGTTTCACTTTGAATGTTATTTTAGTTTTATATGATCCGGGCAGATAATCTTGGAAGAAACATTTGCCTTTATGCTCATATATTGTTGAGATAATGCTAAATGTCAAGCTTGTTTAGTCAGAATATTTTGATTTACCTCATGGGTACGATGAGCTCATCAATTCCAATGAGATGAATATGGCCAGATCAGAACTAAAAAGCAAAACCATGTCAAATAAGCACCAAATGTTTAACACATTAGATTTGATAGCTATTCGGACAGTTGGGGAATGTTAGTTGTTGGCTTACTGTATATTCACCTAGGTACAGGCTGGAAATGATGACCCAGCTACATGTTACGTTTAGTGAAATAGACAGATTCGGTTGCAAATAAAGCTGCATGTGTGTAGCTATACGAGAGCGGAAAAGAGGCCCTTGGATTTAAAATGTAACTGTTGAACAGAGAAAGTGTTAGCATGCTGAAAATAACATCCAAACCTTGGAATAGCATTACCTCTCTGCTGGTAGCAGCTTTTACCCCTACCATTCGCGTGGGGGAGGCGGGGAGGGGGGGAGGGGGCAAAATGCCCCCCCAAACTTCCGGGGCTATCTCCGTAACGACAAAAAAATTAGAGCTGATTTTATAGTTTATCATATTGGGGTCATTTTGAGTCTAATTATATACCCCCCGAGTAGAGGATCATGAGTAAATTCAGATGACAGCCATCTGGGGTGCCAGAAAAATGATGTTTTCGTCATTTTCCCCCCAAATTTCTGCATTTCCGCGATGAAAAGTGGGCAAAATATATCTTTTTTCATATCACATTAATATTTACAAATTGATTTTTGCGGAGAAATTACATACAAATGAAAAATTAAAAAATCTGACCGAAAAATGTACCAAAAAAAATTACGTTTTTGAAAATGACGTCGCTGTGGCGTCATTAAAGCGACCATCTTGGATTTTTTAAATATTTTCTGGTAGAGCTTGACCCAAGGGTATAGTGTGATAAGTTTCAGCTCCCTAGCTCAAGGAGCAAGAAAATAATTAGGGGGGAGGAATGCCCTCTTCAGACCAGACAGGGTTAATTTATATGTAAGCTATGATACTGCCTGTTCCAGTTGTGGGTAATGACATTGTTTTTCTTAAAATGTGGTCGCGAAAACTCGACAGAAAATCCTTCTAGTACAACATAAGGTAAAACATTCGCTTGTTAGTGGCTGTGTGGTTACTTCATAGTTTCCCCATGAGCAACAGCAATAAAAGCCTGGCTGAGATACCAATGCTATGTCTTGGAATCCTCCGTATTCTAGACTGAATATGAGGTACAAAGGGAGGCTTTACTGTGAAGTCATACGGTTGAGTTTTAGACGCCAGACGACATCAATGTTTTCCACCTCTTACATATGTCACGAATTCATAGAAACTGGACAAATGAACAGTTTCAATCAAAGCGTACATGAGAAACACTTCGCTCTAGAAATAATTAGAAAATCATTCATTTCGATAAAGTGCACCTGTCAGTGATATAAATTTGACATAACGAACATCGCCTTGTCTTGAAGGCATCATTGGAAACTGTTGACTGCTTTCTTCTTGAGGGAAACCATCTTATGTTTTTGAATTTTCAGTTTATGCTTGCTTGTCATTGATGATAACTGTCGTACGAGAAATTAATTTAGATTATTTACGCGATAATTCGTTTGTGGAGGATGACTGAATACTTAATTTTACATCTTGCATATCTACCCTCAAACCTCTGATATACAAGACCCCGCTTGTAGGTTGGAAACAAGCCTTGAGTGTCCTAGCAATATTAACCTCTCAGATCAAGGACTTGTCGCAAAATGGAGACTCAGAACGGTAATTTTATCGTAACTGACCTGACATTTTGACAGGTTTTAGGTAATTTGATCTTTGGACTACATATATGAGCACAGGTCATTACTCTCTTGGTCCATACATACCTTGATCATTGCCAATCTTGCTTGGGTACTAATTCTTGAGTTAATATGATGAACTTGAGGCTCGATAATTGACGTCAGACAAAATGAAATTCATAAAAACTGCTTTGTTTTTCTCTTCGATTTGTCCTCAAACGGCCAACTGAAACTCGAAGCCCTTATTCAAGAAATAAGCACCACATATCAAGCAACACGGGTATTGAAAGAGAAGGATATAGTCTGGAAACTGACGTGACAGTACCTGACTAACTGTAACATGACACTACAATTTGTCCAACATATCGCAACCATACAAATTTGCAACACGACCTGGACAAAATACCTTTTGGCAAGTCATATTTGACAGGCCTAAAACTGCTTAACAAAGAAACATATTTGAACTTTCAAAATAAATTACCGAGATTGTCAAATGAAAACAATCATTAGTTGGCAATAATTATCACAATCGTAACGTTCTGACTCTAAATAGTAACATGCATCCTCATCACACAATGTTCAGTAATTGCATAGTCTGTTCATACTGTATAGTTGTTTAAGCTGCATGTATCTGAAAATAAGTTTGCACAAGTAATGAATCTTTCTAACCAGAGAAAGGTTTGTGTTGCTTTTAATCGTGTTGATGAATATGGCATCCTCCAAATATTATTAGTTATACGTCGCCCTTCCGGGGTAATACGGGATTCGATTTGGTTTCTCTCGCCATATTTTTCCGAGGCGCAGCCGAGGAAAAATATTGCGAGAGAAACCAAATCGAATCCCGTATTACCCCGGAAGGGCGATGTATAACGAATTTATCATATCTCAGAGCATTAAGAATCACTTTGGACTTCAAGGCCGACATAATGGAACGGACTTCGATCGGACTTGCACTGGTTTCAGAACGATCCACAGCATGCACCGGAAAAAATGAACACAAAGACAAATGTATCATTTTTACAATCCTCATCTTTAAAACGTACTAAGGGAGGAGCAAAGATAACGATAACATATACTGTAATCCGTGAACAATGAACCCGGTTTCCGTGTGAAATACCGGTGGGCTTCGGTGATAAAGAATGAACAATCTAACTTCAAATTCAGCTTCATCTCTTATGTTCTATTCTGAAAATCAGAAACGTATAAAATACTGGAACATTAAGCTTAATCTCAATTTCATATTTAATATTTAATAGCCATCGACGAGTATAATATCTAGATTATATACCTTTTGTTAATAACTACATCGAAAGACCCGTTCCGGATTCACATCTGTTGCGTGGATATGTAAGTTTCAAATACACGTGTGAACTGTTACATTTCCATTCTGTCTATAATTCAACACCGTGTCACTCGACAGTGTCACTTGTGTCATGTTTCCATAACATCACACAGGAGAAGGACCAACATGAACTGACTTAAATTTACAGTTCGAGAGAAAAATCGGAAAAATCAAACTGTCCTGCACAATTTGGCAGAAGTATAGGTATTTGCTTCATTTTCGCACGATCATGTTGATTGCATTTATTGTGCAGTTATTGAACACTGGCGCTGAGGGATTTGCGGCGATCAGGATAGCTGTAGGAATGTCACACGATGTGGGCGGGACAGCGGTGCTGTCGAATTCACAAAACAGCTGATTAAGATCAAAATCAAAGTCGTCGGCATGGCCTTCTGCTCGTACATCCTAGGTGTGTAACACGGCCGACGTGGAATCATTTGGCGTGGGTGCAGGGTACTGAGAAGATGATGTCACAGTTTCTGCAGGATGGGGTTTGACAAGAACATTTACTGGAAGTGTATGGGTACCGGTATTCGTCTTTCGGGTTGAACCCATCGTGTCAGGAAAAGCTACTGACGCAACCGTGTGGCCCATTTGCAGTTTCTCGCCATCACTTACTCGCTGGTAAACCGACAGCGACGAGACAGATCTGTGACCTGTGACAGCCATTATTTGAGATGCTGAATAGTTGTTTCTACCAAGGATGGTGATGCCGGTTGCTCGTATACTGTGGTTAGTGTATGGTTCAGAAAGTTTCAGACGAGTGCCCAGGTTGGTCATGAAGGCTGCCAAGCGGTGTTTCCCAATAGATTTGTTATAATACCAAACTTTATCGTCGTCGAGGAAACTATCAACCGGGTACTGCCACAAGCGATCACATTTCGGATGGAGTTTGGAGATATAACTTTCGAATGAAGCAACAGGACAGAACGGGGAACCTTCTTCTTCAGGAATGAATCCGGTAACACCCTCTTTTTGCTGGGCCCGGCGATTTTTTGTGAGTTCATCCTCCTTTTTTCACATACCTCTGCCCAGTTTTCGGGTCCCGCTTGATGATGAATGTGTTTTTTGTCATCTTTTCCATATTCTTCACTCCCCTTCTAAAGAAGAACAGACGTACATCGAACTGAACTTTATTTGCAAGCCCAGTTGGGGTTTTTGTGGACATGAGAACAGACTTGTAGAGTTTACAACGATCGGACTCGTTTATGGGCTCATAATGATCGGTGTCGCCTTTTCCAGATGCCTTCAACTCTGCAAGTGCGGTTTTGAAGCACTCGTTGGCTTCATTAAACTCCGAATTTCTAATCAAATCAAAAGTTTTCAAATACGGTGGGCCTTCAGGTAACGATTCAGAGAATGTCGAAAGTTTTCGAGAGTGGATGTTTTGTACAATTCTCCGTCTTGTTTTCGGGCATCCAAATAAAATGACTGAGTACCTCTGCTAACCTCTCGGCCGAGAATCCTTCGAATTCTTCACTCTGTCCCTTCTCTTTCAGGTAATACTTCAAAGTTCTGGCGGACGCTTTGTTCGATTTTTTTGTGTTGCTGGGAATAATATTAGCCCGCTTTTCAACAACTTCATCGTCCGTGTGAGACGCGAAACGTTTGGGCGACCGTTGTGTACGATTTTACTACATATCCGGGTTGAAGTCATTACCGGAATTATATTCACGGTAAATAAGATCGGTGCCCGTTAATTACGCTGAGGATTTTCGACCGCCGACTCCTCGTGGCGAGGGCTGGGATGTCACTGGTCAGCTAGGTCGTCCTGCGAAGAAGCGATCCAAGACAGTGGGTATTGTCTGAAGGCAGTACATTTCATGAGTAGATTACGGGAAGTATTGGCGAAGTGAATTTCTCAGAAGTATTGGATGAATACGGAATGTTTGAAGTGAGATATTCTGGAGATTGTTGGAGAAGAAGATACTGTCTCATACGGTGCATTCTCAGATGAAGATGACGGAAGGTGTTGTCTGAGTCCAGTGCATTTGACATGAATCACATTGAAGTTGCACATGGCATGAAGCTTACATAATGTAATGCCCGAGTGCGGTGCGCTTCACATGGAACTTACAGAAAGTATTGGCCGAGTGCGGTGCATTTGACAGGAAGCTAACAGCAACTATTGTCCGAGTGCGGTGCACTGGATATGAAACTTACAGGATGCATTCGCCGAGTGCGGCGCACTTGGAGTGAAGCTTGCAGAAGGTATTACCTGAGTGAAATACACTTGAAGTGAGACTTACAAATTGTACAGAATATTGTTTTGCCGAATTAATGACTATTCAGTCGCACTGAAGCGCCCCTGACAGAACATATTGTTTGAATGATGAACATTTTGATGTGAAAATTCGCTGCTGAGGCATGATATGTCAGCTGATGAGACGTGACGGGCCAATGTGCTCGTGAGCATCGTCCTTTGAATAGAGGTGACTGAAATCAACGATGTGAATGCTTCGTTGAATTTCTGTAACAGGTCCACTGAATTTGGTGGTTAAGTTTAGTGAAAATAATTGTTTGAATACCTTAGATCACTCAGGTGATTGGTGAGATATATCAGGTCCGTTGGTGCTGGTGAGCGTCTTATTGTGTATTTAAATGTTGAATACCAGATATCAGTGAATAGTTCACTGCTGTTATGCAAGTAGATGATTAGTTATGAAGACCATGATGTTATTTAATCATTTTATTAAACCTATTTTACATCTTATTGTGCATATAAGTGTTGTTCAAATTACCCTTATCACATTTACGAATCGTATTGGAAGAAGCGGGTACACTTGAAATAAGGCCTACAGATTACTCACGTTATGGTTTACAGAAGATTGTTTTGTGCTTGCAGTGACTATGCAGTCAAACTACAGTGCACCTGACAGAAGATGTTGATTGAAAGATGTACACTTTGATATTTTTATACCGGAAATCACATACGTAAATAGGCTGGAGAGGTATAACAGGTCAATTTGTGAGATGTGACGGGTCCATGTCCTCTAATGGGCATCGTCTTGTGAATGTAAATGTTTGAATAAATGTTTGAATAACTTAAACCATCTAGGTGAATGGTGATATGTGTCGGACCCGTTGATTCTGGTGAACATACTATTGATATTATAAATGTTAAAGAATCTGAAATCAACAATGTGAAGAGGTCACGGTTATGCTACCAGTTGATTAGTTCTAGTGATGGTATGTAATCATTTGCTTACATGTTCTTATGCATAAACATTTCCCCTTATCTATATCCCCTATATGAAGCGTTGAGCGAGGAGAAACGAAAAGGTCAATAGTTTCGGTGAGAGCATTGTGCATATAATCGATGTTTAGATGCACGAAATGATCTGTGGATGATTCACCTACTGTGTAAAAAGAGATCAAAACAATTGTGGATTGCAAAATGTTCTGTATGATAAGAATATGGTATATGTGAAATCTTTATGGACGAAAATCAATGAGGTAAATCGATCTGCTTGTTTGTGTCACTAGTCTATTGTGAAGCGTGATAGTATGTTTCATATGCACTGTTCGAGTAGTTTTATTATGCGGTTTGCGTTTCGTTGATAGCTATGTAATCTTCAGATTGATATGTATTTTGTTCGTCGCTAAATTACTTTAATTGTTATGGATTAGCGTGTGTATAGTATGTATTGTTGGAGTCCGTTCTTTATGCGTTTTGCATTTCGTTGATAGGTATTTGAACTTTAGATTGAGTTTGCTGAACACAACACAACATTCAATTCTCTCTCTCGTTGAGGAGTAGGATTTATATGACATTCAAAGAAAAGATTTAGGACTCACCCACTGGTTCTCAGCCACCATCAACTTATCTGAATATCAACCAATTGTCGAGCTATCCTGCGCCATAGACCGATACATTCAGATCATTGTCCGACATGCTGAATCGGTGAATTAGTTCCTCTTTACATGCAGCTCTCAGTAATGAATCTTAGGACAGTACAAGTAGAATACTCATTAATGGCCCCCTGGTGTTATTTCCTTATTCCTGTTTCGATAATTAAAATACGGGCTATCTGAAAATAGGAAAAAAATAATCATTTGTGGAGCTAACGGATCAACAGAGAGGCGGTGTGAATTAGCACTTTTGGGCTAAGTACCATTCAGCGTTGGCTCGGAAGGTATCACGGTCCAACTTCGTAGAAATGAAAGTGGCTCAGGGACATCGAAAATTTTATCAGGCAGATATCTACAACATTCTAAATGTGACGTGCGAAAACAGTGTGGAGCTAACGGACCAGCAACGAGAGGCGGTTTTGAGCTAAGGACCATTTGGCGCTGACACGGTGTGTATCGCAGCCCTACTTTACACATCTGAAAGTGGGCCAGAGAGATAGATAAATGGTAGATATGTAGACCACTCTTAAATTAGCGAGCAAAAAAAAAATGTAACGTACATAGATCTTGCTACGACCCGTTAGAACTCAAACTTGGGTTACTTTTCAATCAACTTGAGTTACTTTTCACTCAACTTGAGTTAAAACCACTCAAGTTCACTCAACTTAAGTGGGATGAATTTCCGCTCCTATGCTTGAGTGAATGTAACTCAGTGCATGTAACTCAAGTTGAGTGAAAAGTAACTCAAGTTGAGTGAAAATCTCACTCAAGTATTGAGTGGAATGAATTTCCACTCTTACTTAAGTGAAATTTCACTCAACTTTTTTTAGAGATTAGTAACAACAAAAATTTGTAAGTAATTCTACTTAAATTATCCTTTGTTACTGTTAACGGAAAAATATGGGAGAAAACATGGTTACATATGAGTTATGAGAGACATACCTTTAAGTTAATTTTATAGTAAAATGTGATGATGACGTGACCATGTATAACCACATGTCCTAAAAAGTTTTATCCGCACACCAGTGGAGATTGTACCCTTGGTTACATCAATTTATATGTAATAGCGAGCTGTTTCTGATACTAGACACGATTAGACTGCTTTTATCACTAAATGTTTGAGGTACATGAGGTAGAGGAGTAGGAAGGTAAGTTTCATTTTCTGAGCTGGAATACAGTGGTACACACTTAGCTCAGAAGGTGTTAATTACACCTCTACGGGGTGTAAATGGCTTGTCCCAGGGCTAACACCCTTTTGGGTGTGAATTAACACCCTATCCGAAAGGTGTAAATCTACACCTTCTCGAAAAGGTGTTAAGTTATACCTTTTTTGCTCACATTACACCTTCCATGGGTGTTCATTCACACCTTCTGAATAAAATTTGCACCTTCCAGACAAATTTATGAGCATATTTTTGTTGGGAACCCAGCATCCCATGGGTGTTTATTTACACCTTTTGACCACAAGTAAACCTTTCAGTGGTGTTAATTTACACCTTTTCAACAGAATTACACCTTCTTTGGGTGTTCATTCACACCTTTTGGGCAAATTTGAATCATCTAGGGGTGCTAAAATACACCTTCTAGTGATCATTCCATCTTCCAGGGGTGTTAAATCACACCTTATTAGTAAGAATTATACCTTTCATTGGTGTTAATTTACACCATTTGACCGAGATTACACCCTCTTGGGTGTTTATTTACACCTTTTGGCCAAAATTAAACCTTCTAGAGGTGCTAAAATACACCTTCTAGAGACGATTCCATCTTCCATGGATGTTAAAACACACCCATTTCGTGAGAATTACACCTTCAAAAGGTGTTAATTTGCACCTTTTTAGTGAGAATTAGTGGTGTTCGTACCACCCAGTAATGGCTCTTGGTTGAGGTTCACATTAAGAACATTAACACAAAATATATGTATGATATATTTTATTAGGGAAATCACAAAAAGCACATTTACATTGGTCTTTTCATGTTAGCCCTCCCTGATATCATAGTTCACTCTCAAACCCTGGAAGCACAAAGTTCAAACGATTAAAAATACAAGCATCCCAACCCAACCTAAATTGAGCACGTTATGTTCCTGTCACTTATGCCTTCAACTTTCACCCGCCTACAGATATCGTACAACTATTTATATACACACAAGCCCACTAAAGCACAAAGTTCAAACAAATTAAAATACAAGCATCCCAACTTAACCTAAATTGAGCACGGTGTGTTCAAGTCACTTACGCCACCACCTTTCACCCGCTCACAGATATCACACAAACTATTTACATACACACAAATCTTTACCCCGGACCACTAAAGCACAAAGTTCAAACAACTAAATACATAAGCACCCCAGCCTAACTCGGACACAGATACCATACAATCTATACACACACAAATTTCCACTCTCATACCCTCAAAGCACAAAGTTCACAAGCAACCCAACCCAACCCAACCCAAATTCAGCATGTCCGGTTGCATATGACAGCGACCGCTCCGCCCGCCACCCAACCACACCCCCCTCCCCCTCCTCACCCCATCCCATAGTACAGACATCAAACAACTATCTATATATACAGATGAATCTTAACCCTCAAAGCACAAAGACTTAAATATACAAGTACTCCAATCCAGGTACCGACCATGAAGTAAAATAAGTTGCTCATCCTAAATAATAATTGGGTATCTTGAAACCAGCTTTGAAACTCTGCTCGTATGTGTTAATACAGGTTTCATGAAAAGTTACCCTTCATTATATTTTTCACCCTGAATACAAATGGATGCACATGTATGGGGCCGATTTAACAACTTACTTCATGGAAAATTTTTATAAAAATAAGGGTAACAGATAATAGTGAAATAAAAACTAGCAATCCGGTTACATATCCATGATCAGTGTTCTGGGTTCGTAAACAGATATTTGCCATAGAATAATTTTCTTAATGACAACGGGTGTGAGTGGAGGGGGGGGGGGGCAGATCTTTGCCATGGAATACTTTTGTGTGAATACTTTTCGTTAAGATTGATATCATCTACGTCCTTCTTGCTATATAGTCTTACTATAAAATGTTTCAGCCTCTTTTAAAATTTCCCATTGATCTGTAATGAGTTCTCCATCTTCTTTCTGTATTTTCGGAATTGTTTTGTTCGTGAAATTTCTCGACTCTAAGCTACATAAATATTTCGTTGGTTTTTCCCCATCTTCAGCCCAGCGAGCTTTTGATCTTATTGAATGCCCCTTCATTTTTTCTTTTCTTAGTATCTCCAATTCTATTTTCTTATGATTGAGCAGTTCCATATCAGGTATTTCAACATTCTCAAGAGCTCCAATTGATTTTTCTAGTTTTTCTTCTAGTTTCTTTTTTTCCTTCTTTTTATATGACGAGTATGATATAGTTTGACCCCGTAAGTAGTATAGGAAAGACCGATTGAACAATTTTTCCGAAGATAGCCGCCACCAGTCTTGTGGCAAAAAAAATACCTCCGAATACAGGAGAGTTCCAATTTTTGCAGGTCAAAAATAGTTCTTTGACCTTTGTATTCATCCGCGGTGATGCGGTCTGCCTCCGCCGACAGAAAGTAGTCCCATGGGTTGACTTCCAATGTTAATGTATACGGGGAATACCTAAATAGACGTTTTGTGACCTAGGTGGGTCCCTAATGGATCGATTGGGTCGAGTGAGGTACCAAAGTGAAGCATTCGTGAAGGGGCATCTGATGGGCTTGGTGTGGGGTTGAAATATCGGCATTCTGCGTATGCGCGGTGGCCAAAGGGTATGAAAATAGACGTTTTGGAGCTAGGGGAGCCACTAATGGTCCAGTGGGGTCGAGTGAGGTATCAAAGTGAAGCATTCGTGAAGGGGCATCTGATGGGCTGGGTGTGGGGTTGAAATATCGGCATTCTGCGCATGCGCGGTAGACCAAGGGTATGAAAATAGACGTTTTGGAGCTAGGGGAGCCACTAATGGTCCAATGAGGTCATATGAGGTATCAATGTGAAGCATTCGTGAAGGGGCATCTGACTGGAATAGCGGCTCGGGCGTTGTCACCATTCTGCGCATGCGCAGACAGGGAATTGTGGCAAAAGGGTATGGAAATAGACGTTTTGGGATATAGGGAAGGCCCTAATGGGCCGATGGAGTCGTATGAGGTATCAATGTGAAGCCTATGTGAGGGGGCATATGACTGGACTAGTGGCTCGAGCGGTGTCACCATTCTACGCATGCGCAGACAGGGAATTGTGGGAAAAGGGTATGGAAATAGACGTTTTGGAGCTAGGGGGTCCCTAATGGGCCGATGGAGTTGTATGAGGTATCAATGTGAAGCCTATGTGAGGGGGCATCCGCCTGGACTAGTGTCTCGGCCGTTGGGTGCATGTAAAACTTTCTCCAGAAAAAAAGCGGAATACGGACTTTACTCCTAAAATAGGGGAAAACACCTATCAACCCTAGCCAAAAGGGCTAATATTGGTCCCGGTGTGGAAGCAACCGTGGTCCGCCAGATATGAGGGTCCGGGGACTATGGTATCTGGATCTGGGTGCCCGAAGGGCACCCAGATCCAGATACGAAAGTCCTCCCTCGGAAACAATTGTCCCCCTATCAGCAGAAACCAGGGTCCTGGTATCGTTGGAGTCCTGGTCACTGAAATCTAGATAGGAATGTCCCTTCTCATATATATAGGGCCCGGACCATGGCATCTGGCGGACTATGGGCGCTTCCACAGCTATGGAAGTCCTCAGAGTCCGGCATTCCACAGAGTCCGATTGACCTATATATGAAACTAAAGGAATAGTAGAGACTAGAAATTCTGAACGGAAATTCGGCCAGCAAATCGGTGGTGCAGTGGGTAAAGGCATAGACGGTGGACAATACAGCAGAAGGTAAGATTGTGGGTTCGATCCTAGTCGGGGTCAGTTGAAAATGTTTGATTTTCTGCATTTCTCATGTACAGCTTTAGTACGTCTTGTAAAGTTACACCGTCGCATCTTTGTTAAATATATATATATTTTTAGAAAAAAATAATTTTATGTATTCAAATCAATATTCATATTTACCTTGGCCCAAATACGACATGCTATTAACTTTAGTTTTGTATATATATATTTTTTTTCATTTTGGGTGGGCGTGGGGGGGGGGGAATTCTTTCACTCCTTTCTCTCCACCCAGGTGCAAACATTTTCACCGGGGTGAAAAGGTTTCCACCTGGGCGCAAACGTTATCACCCTGGTGGAAACCTGTTTTAACACAGGTGAAATCCTTCTTACCCCGGTGAAAACGTTTCCACCCAGATGAAAACCTTTTTACCCAGGTGACTGGAAAGTTTCCATCCGGGTGAAAACTAAATCAAAAGAAGCAAACCTAGAACTAAAAAAATAATACAAAACTGGAAAAATATCAGGTCATATATGGGCCGCCGTACATCTTCAATATGTCGTAGAACACCGTATAGAAAATACTAGGAATCCTTCTTTCCGCGCAGGGTTAATTTTCGCACGCATATGATTTTGTGAATGTTGCGAAATCGGAAAGAAACACGAGATATTGAGATATCTAATGAAAATGTATATCACGTTTCTGACATCAGTAAATATTGAGGAAATTGTCATGTCGGAGATCGCTATTACTGTTATAACTAATCTTACTCTAAAATGACCACGCTTGTCCGCTGATACTACTTACGACTTCTCGCATAGTCAGGGCAAAATTGGAATATTTTACGATATGCAAATATAATGCTCAGGGTCTTTTCATATTCGGTCCGTATTTTCCGAATGTGGGATATCCTGAACCATCTCTCCGGACATTTCAAGCTGGCTCGGCGTTCGTGAACTAGGATCGGGTCATTTGTTTGCATAGGAGCATACCATAAAATATAAGTTTTAATGTGTTTTCACATTAACCGTAAAGGGGCGCATCTGGTATCATTAAAAAATAATCAAATAAATAAAACATAACATAAATGCAAAATAAAAAATGCCACGACATCTACATGCATCTGACTACTGCATTCATATATGGCACATCTGCGAAATTAATGAATTATATTGAGTACACTGAAAAAAAAATCTTAAAATTTAAGGAATACTACCCGACTATTACACCGGCGGAATATTCCTTAAAATTCAACAAGGAATATTCCGTAGCATGTTAAGGAAATTCCTTAACATGGTAAGGAATATTCCTTAGTTATGTTGAGGAATATTCCTTAAAGTTTTAAGGATTGTTTTTTTTCTGTGTACCTGATCAGGTGTGTATAAAAGCTGACCACCTGTCCACAATCAGACTCATGTCATCCTTAGATCCTGCCGATAGTCTGCGATATTTGGTCAACAATATCGACAAGTACGAAGACGGGAGAAGTCAGCAAGAGAAACGTTCCATACGTCGAACTGCTCAAGGGAATTTTCTGGTAGCAGTATGCCAACAAAATTCCGTTGTTTTGATCATTGAAAGTGAATATATTTATTATGAGTATTATCTTTTATCGTTTGAGCGAGATACTATTCTTTTTCGGTATAACCCATTTACATAGGAATGCGAAAAGTGAGTCCTTGTGACCCGCAATTAATATATTTTGTAGACTTTATGGCGAATATGTATATATTACGGGTAGTTCAACCTAAGGCGCTCGCAAACTAATGGTGTATTCGTGACAAACACCGGGTATATTTGCCTATTCCATCCAAGATTGAATAAGGGTAGCCCATAGGGGACATCGATAATTTCTTCTTTTTTTTTATTACATTTTCTGCATTCATTGGGGATGGTCTTGATTTTCGCCTATTTTCTACAAACAGATTTTAGTTTTTCACATGTTTTCTTTACATTTTTGTCATTTCTAGTAACGTCGTCATAATCATTTTTTTCCAACGAAAACCAAACAAAACTCTTGGAAACGTTTACACCGTTTTAAACAGCAGAGTAAATCGATTTTTTGATCAAATTTTGCGAAAATTTTATTCATGTAATTTTTCCAAACAAAAATGCATGATAAATTAACCGTGATTTTACCCGTGATCCTCTGCTCGGGAGGTTATGTAAATAGACTCCAAATGACCCCAATATGATAAACTACAAATTCACGGAGTGTCAGCTCTCAAGTTTTTGTCGTTCCGGAGATTGCGCAGAAAGTTTGGTGGGGGGTCTCGAATGTCCCTCCCCCAGGCCTGGTAGGGTTAAACAAGGAATTGTTTGCATAAAATAGTCCAAGATATATAGAAAACATGCAAATTTGACCCCGTCTTTGGAAGACCCACGGAATATGCCGTTAAAAGAATACAAGTAGTGGCCTAGTTACCCCACTGAATGGCAGCTTCCACACCTTTATAGAACAATTACATATCGCGACTTGCATTCGTGGAAACAGAAGAACGTGTTATTTCTCGTGTTGACTTGTTGTAACGTATGCTCGCCTGGCGAGCATACGTTACAATATGTTGCATTCTTCATTGTAGTGAACAAGCTCCCACCGGACAAGCAAAGAGGCGCAAAAGCACGAGGAAAAGCCCTTAGGTGTGATGCAGTCTTACCTGGTTATTTCTTAGCATAAATTTCAAGATTTTCTGTTAAAATTATCTTGTTTTTTTCATTTCATTTTCGTCCTCACTCACCTCCTGAGTAAGAGGGAGAGACAGAGAGAGGGGGGCTTAGGGCGTAATTGACCTACTTACAACCGGTGACGTCAACAGGTCACTTTCGGCTGACCTTTGTGAGGTCAATCCCGGTTCCGGTCACGTGATCGGAAGTGCACAATAGTGGAAATGCGCACAATAGCGGGAATAATGCGCAGGGTTAAAGGTCACTTTATGGAACCAGAAGTGACTTCACAAAGGTCAGACGGAAGTGATCTGTTGGCACCACCTGTCGGAAGTAGGTCAATAACGCCGTAACTCCCCTTTCTATACTACTCCCTGGTAAACATGTTCACGTGTAAACTGGATGGAAAATCGGAAGTAGTAATCGAGGCGGACATTGGGCTCCAGGTTAGGACTTTCGTCTCCTGGAAGTCAGTGTCCCAGGACATCCAAATCCAGGCCTGAATGCCCGACGGACAATTAAATCCAGATCTTAGTGTAAGACACTTACGTCTAGACGCGAGTGTCCACCGTTTCCGTCACACCGGGCTTATCGGGGCCTGCCTATCAAGTCAATGGGGTGGATGTAAAAAAATTTCCAGAAAAAAAGCGGAACTCGGACTTTACCCCTACAATAGGGGTCTGTATTCTACAATATACGGGAAAATGCCTGTATGGGGATGGTCAATTTTTTTCTTGGGCTTTACTATGGCTTGTTGGTTCGCGTTTTTCTCGTCTCGCCAAGAAAATGACAATGGGAAGGGTCCCGGAGCGAATCGTTGAAATTTTGGGGAAAAGTCACCGAGGTCTGTATATAGGCTCATTGGGGGGAGGGGTGGTCAATTTTTGGGAAAAGTCACCGAGGTCTGTATATAGGTTCATTGGGGGGAGGGGTGGTCAATTTTTTTTGTGGGCTTTGCTATGGGTTGTGGGGTCGCGTTTTTCTCGTCTCGCCGAGAAAATCACAATGGGAAGGGTCCCGAAAAGTACCGGGTAGGCCTGTATATAGGCCTATAGGCTGGCTATATGGGGGATAGGTTCAACCGGGGAAATTCACACACGTTCCTTATGATATGGGTTGTTTGGTCTTGTTTTTCTCGTCTCGTCATTTAGAACATGATGGGAAGGGTCCCGGAGGTAAGCGGTGAAATTTTTTGGAAAAGTCACCGAGGCCTGGGTAGGCCCATAGGCCTAAACTGCATGGCTATGGGTGTATAGGTCCATACGGGGTGGACGTTTTGGGGTCTAGGTGAGCCCCTAATGATTCTATGATGCCGTATGAGGTCTTATTTTGAAGCTCTCGAGGAGGAGCATCCGACTGGACTAATGGTTCGTCTGTGTTCAATAGTCTGCGCATGCGCAGTCTGGCCGTAGTATAGAAAGCAGCCATTTTGGGGGGTATGTGGGTGTGTTTGGGGTAGAGATGGACCGCTATGGGTCCGAATGGGTCGTGGAAGGTGGCAAAGTTAAGCTTGTGTGGGGTAGAGTCAGAATGGCGTGTTTTTAAGTGCAAGTCGCGTCAATCTGCGCATGCGCAGTTGGGTGTAGTAAGTAAAGTGACCATTTTGGGGGTGTGTGGAGGTGAGTTTGGGGTAGAGATGGACCATCCTTGGTCCGAATGCGTCCTGGGCGGTGTCCTTTTGTAGCTCTCGGGATGTAGACCCCGATTTGGGGGCTGTTCACAGCATCTGTGACGTCATCGATGATTTCATCAGAACGAGTAGTAGCGAAAGTGTGCATTTTGGGGCAGTGAAGGAAGGTATTTGGGGTAGAGATGCTCCATCCTCAGTCCGAATGCGTCGTGTGGGGTGTCATCTTGTAGATCTCGGGGTGCATACCCCGATTTGAGGGCTGTCCACAGCATCTGTGACGTCATTGGTGACGTCATCAGTAGGAGTAGTAGCGAAAGTGAGTATTTTGGGGCAGTGAAGCAAGGTATTTGGGGTAGAGATGCTCCATTCTCAGTCCGAATCCGTCTAGGGAAGTATCATCTTGTAGTTCTCGGGATGCAGACCCCGATTTGAGGGCTGTCCACAACATCTGTGACGTCATTGCTGACGTCATCAGTAGGAGTAGTAGCGAAAGTGAGCCTTTTGGGGCAGTGAAGGATGTTATTTGGTGCAGAGAGGGACCATCCTTGGTGCGAATGCGTCGTGTGAGGTGTCATTTTGTAGCTCTTGGGGTGTAGACCCCGATTTGAGGGATATTCACGTCATCTGTGACGTCATTGGTGACGTCATCAGTACGAGTAGTAGCCAAAGTGGACATTTTGGGGCGGTGAAGGATGTTATTTGGTGTAGAGAGGGACCATCCGCGGTACGAATGCGTCGTGTGAGGTGTCATATTGTAGCAACGCCCGTCAACGCCAAGCTTAATGCTTCAACGCCCTGGTGAAATAGCTCAGAAGCTCTGATATTCCATGGAATTGTCACTAATTCTTCGAAATGCAGTGACGCCCGTCAACGCTTGTAGTTACACCTTAACACTCTAACATAACGCCTTGACGCCATGATATAGACCGGAGAGAGAACAACAACAACAACAAGGATGACACACGAGAGAACAACAACAAGAAGAAGTTTTTTTTATATAGTTTATTCTCCCCAATGTTACATCATACCCACGCTGGGGGAGCCGCGTTGGGTATATTTACAATTGAAGAAGATTCTTGTCCAATCAGGGGCCACCTTTTGCATGTTTCATATTCGTTCCTGTCCGTTAGATGTATTCTTGTCCAATCAGAAGTCTCCATTTCAGAAAGTTCCAGCTTCGGCCATGTTCGCTCTGAACCGTTTGTTCTAATCGTCATCGGGCAGGTCAGGATACCGTTGAGGCAACGTATCCTCAGATAGTTGTTTGCGCATTCTGAGTATCTATCAGTGCATGGGTGAATACTTTCATCCGATAGGGTTGGTGGGTCAATTTAACCACGAAGAAGGTAACACTGGTGACCATCTCCACTATCCACTTGGTGTTGGGGCGCTGTTCAAAGGCCCATTCCAAGGGATCCACAGTGTCCAGTTGGGCCAGCATCGTCTCTAGCGACGCCCGATTGGTGATTGTGAAAGGATGGTCGTACACTGGGTTGATGGCACTGGAATAGAAATAGCGCAATTCACCGTCATCTTATGGCATAAGATGTACCCAAACGCCAGATTTAATTTGAAGGACGTAGCTTGGTCATTGAAGATGGCTTCCACGTAGCTGCGTAGACGGGCGAGGGTGGTCAGTCGAAAAGTCCAATATAGGGCGATGACGGTGGAAACAGTGTCGGATCATGGACCAATGGTGTCGATACATCTCACTCACTGGATGGGCGTCCTGTAAGAGATCGCTGGGAACATTTATGGGCTCGTCTAGAAAAGGTTCGATGTTGTCAGGCGTCTGACTGGGAACAGTAATGCTAGGGACCGGCTGGATATCTAGGCTCTTCTGAACTGTGGGTTTAGGCGGGCTCTCCGTATTCGAATCACCAGTGACATTCGTCTCCCCGGGTTCATCTTCAGTGAGTCTGTCCCTCCTGGGTGCCTCTTTAGTGGAAAGTTGTCCCTCATGCCGTGGTGACGGACCATGAATCAAACGCTCATGCCGTCTTAACTGACTGGGTCGTTTGAAGAGTTGACCACATTCTTCGCATGGACGCTTGGGTGGCCCATGAATTGAACGTTCATGGCGCTGTAAATGATCCGGGCGCTGAAACGACAGTGCACATATCGTACAGCTATACCGGGCGCTCCGTCGTGCTTGGTAGCCTCATGGCGGCGCAAGTCGTGCAGACGAGTGAATGATTTCGAGCACGTAGTACAAGTGAACATCTTGGTGGTTGAGAGAGTGTCTGATGAAACGGCCAGGCCGCTTCCCTTTTATAGCAAGCTAGCTGGTGATCTATTTTTAGCACAATCAGTTCAACTTGGACGTCAGCGACAAGAACCCGGATGTAGACGCGGACGTCAGCGACAAGAACCCGGATGTAGGCGCGGACGTCAAGGACCCGGAAGTTAGAGGGGCGGTGACCGGCCTATCGACCAATCAGAAGCCATCATTTCAGAAAGTTCAATCTTCGTTCAGTGTAACCTAAACGTCTCCGGGCAATCCATGATACTGAAGCTCGAAGCTCTTACTTCTCTCATTCAACACTGAGATCAATCTCCATCGGCTCTTCAATCCGCGGCGAATCGACCTCCATGGGTTCTTTTGTTCTCAGATGCATTCCGATAGAAACTGAAATATCCGGTCTCGAGAGTGGCGAGCGTGATCCGTGTATGACATTTCGGTGACGACTCAATTGACTGGGATGCTTAAAGGCTATATCACAATCCGCACATGTATGCATGGGTAATTCGTGGCGTGCACGTGTGTGACAACGCAAACTGTCCAGGCGATGAAAGCACGTCGAGCAAGTTGTGCAAGAGAACATATCGGTTGTGGATCTAGAAATGATAAATGCCGTAAAACTTTCGGCTCTTATAGGCCAACATAGGAGTACCCGGATGTTCTACAGTCAGGGATGTACAAGAACTTGGATGTACCCGGATGTAAAAGTGCCCGGATGTTCACGAATGTACTACAATCCCGGACTTCTATCAGGCCCAGGTCCAGAAATACAGTCGCCTCCCTCAAGACCCTCATACATACCCGAAACGATACGGACGTTACCGAAAAGACACGGACTTTGAGTGAGTGAGTGAGTGAGTGAGTAAGGCGTGCAAAACGCCCGTGAGGCGTCCCCAACGCCCGTCTTAACGCATGGACGCACTAACGACGGTGAGTGAGTGAGTGAGTGAGTGGTCATAAATTTCCATATGGACTGAGTCCTTATTCAACAATTTCATATGGATCACGAGGTCGACATACCGCTGACGTAAAGCCCGTTGTAGTCTGGGTGCCAATTCGACCAATACATAATGTAGAATTTATATGATTATTGAGGGACGCCTCACATTTATCTATTTAAGTTTCACATTATTTGCCCTAATCTGTTTTGGAAAATTTATTGTTGGCTAAATGTCGGTAAATGTAGTTTCATACAGTACAGTGTATTAAGGCTGGGAGCGTATCTCTACTAATTGAGTGGAAGCGAGGAAAACTGACCGGGGTATGCACTTGAGTGGTCAGTAGCTGATAACGATGCAGGCCAGAGATTTGACATATCAGGTCAATTGTATATTTTAATTGTAGACTCGAATAGAAGGCCTGGTTTACACTGTATATTATAGAAATAAATTGTCTTCTGTTAAATGGATTAAGCAAAAGCTTCAAACGGATAAGTGTTTGTACGGTATCAGAGTGATCGAAACAGTCCACAGCTGTGCTTAGTCAATGACCAGCGCGCAAGTGGTCATTCCGGCAGTGTCCCTAATTAAGTGTTTGAGTCGTGTGAAATTAGAGTTTGGTACTAGCCTGTGTCAAGTAGCTTGTTTGTTCTATCATATTTAAGTTCGAGGTATATTCCAATAAATTAAGCATATAACACCGAGCTTCATTTCGTACAGACGTTTTCAGGTTATTATGATTTGCTGTACTCTGTCTATGTTGTGATGCAGAAGTAAACAACATCAACCTCTATCATCACAACGAGTTGTCTTGTAGTTCTTTGGCTTGACTGAAGACGAACATACGGAAAAAGGGTTATGTGCAGAAGATCCCCGTGTCTTATCACTTTCACGTAAACTACCGATAAGACGCAAAAATTCCGCATTGGCGACCCCGACGAGACACTGCAAGACGAGACAAGTATGGCAGATCAGGCCGTGCGAGTGCAAGATCTGCAGGCCATAGCACAGGGCGGAACAACATTAGTAAACGCCGTGCGTGCTGACAATTCAGCTCACGAACAATCACGAGTACAACGGGAGAGGTTAAGGAATCACGTTGCGGCTATTCGTAAGTGCGATGGACTCATTCCAGCCGAGGTGCGCGACTGGTTAGAGGAATGTGACACAGCGGTACGGGATGTTCAAGACATCAGTGGGAATCCAGCACACTTGGCGATATGGACAACAGCCGGGGGTCTCCGGAGGGAGATCGATTTATTTCTTGAGGACAAGGATAACTCCACCATAACATGGGGAACAATTAAGCAACATGTGGTAACGGCATTTGTATCCACAAATGAAGACGAGAGACTAAAATGTGAATTAGAGACGATTCACCAGAGACCAGGAGAAACGGTGTATACGTACAATAGGCGATTTCGGGACTTGGCTAGACGTGCATACCCAGATGTAAATGACGACTCGAAACGTGTCGTCCTTCGTGCATATATTAGGTCACTACAGGATAAGCAGTTGGCACGCAAAATCGTGCTGAACAAACGGGCCGAAGATGTAAATGCGGCTATGACCTATGTCGAGGATCAAGCATCTCGGTTAGACTTATTATCTACCATGAATCTAGACGAGGCAGTGCCGATGGAAGTTGATGCTTCTCGGAACCCTATCGAGAGATGTTTAGAGGAAATCCGACAGAACCGAGGTGCCATAGAGTCACATCAAAAACTAATGAACAATCGATTGATCCGGTTAGAGCGTGATCAACGCCGACAGCAGGAGAATACTACAATGCGAGCCCACAGTGATCAGCGACTGCCAACGACACGATACAATGGACAGAGGCGTGCCAATCAGAGACAACCGATCACCTGTTGGAGATGCGATCAGACCGGACACAGAATGGCGGAATGTCGTAATCCGCCTAATCCACGCTTCCGAACAACTCGTGAGCAGGCGGGAAACGGCGTAGGGCCGAGCACTCGATCATTCCAGGGAGGTTCTCGGCCCAATTAAAGTTGGATGGACAAACTATTACCGCACTGATTGACACGGGGGAGTCAACGTCACTATTGCGTGCTGATGTTTGGCATAAACTATCTGGGAAGGGACCACTTAAGAAAACTGGTGTAATCTATGCTGTAAATGAGCAGCCTCTGAAGGTTTTGGGACAAGCTGAAGTAAAATTTCTAAACGCGTCTCCCGTACCGATTGTTGTGGTTCCGGAGATGTTTCGCCAGTGTATTTTAGGGTCCGATGCATTACACATAGGACGAGCTCAATTGGACTATCCAAAAAGTCTTATGCGATGGTTCAGTCGATCATACAAGTTAACTTCGACTGGACAACTGGGAGGTATCGGCGCCACAGGAAGTGTTTATGAAACCACGGGAAACAGAGGGATCGATAAGGTGTTACATGAGTTCAGAGATGTTTTCGATGAGTCAAGGAAACCAGGTGCAGGAAGACACCCGAGAGTGCAGTGCACCATACTTACAGGAGATCACCCACCCATCAGGCAGCGTGCGTACAGGATGCCCTTGATGAAACAGCATGTTGTCAAGGACCAAATAACGGAGATGTTACAGGCAGGTGTTATACGACCATCTTCATCACCTTGGGCGTCACCCATCACACTGGTACCGAAAAAGGATGGAACGATCAGGTTCGCCATTGATTACAGGAAATTGAACTCTGTAACACGTAAGGATAGTTATCCATTACCTTTGATTTCAGACATTTTTGACTCTCTGCGTGGTGCATCTGTGTTCACAACTTTAGACCTTCAGTCTGGATATTGGCAAATACCTGTTGCACCGGAAGACATTGAAAAAACTGCATTCACCTGCTCGGAAGGTTTATTTGAGTGGAATTCTATGCCATTTGGATTTTGTAACTCAGGTGCGGTTTTTCAAAGAGCCATGAATGATATTTTTCGAGATTATGTCGGTAAGTTTGTTGTTGTGTATGTTGATGACATTGTCATATATTCGCACGATGAAACTGAGCATGCTTATCATCTAAAACTAGTCTTGGAACGGTTATTAGAGTATAATTTACAGCTCAAAAGAAAGAAGTGTGTTTTCGCTGCCAGATCAGTAGATTTATTGGGGTATCACATTTCACAGCATGGTATTTCCCCACAAGATCAGAACATTCAAGCTATCCGTGACATGTTCCCTCCCACTTCTGTAGGAAATTATCGAAAGTATGAAGGGAATGACTGAACATTAATACATTGTCGACTCACACGATTATTGAATAAACATGTAATTTTGTCATTTACGCTTCGCCAGAGTAAATCTGAGCGCGAACGTCACAGGAAGCATGGTACAGATGTATGTATAGATATTTCCAGCATACGCCCTACTTCGGCTTGTAGGAGACTATAGATCGTGAATCATATACATTATTCGGTTATCTTACGCATTTATACAGTATAGTATAGTAACATAGGTTTTTCCATCGACAAATCCGCAATCAACATTACATGTAGTTCCCAGCTCGCGGATAGAGCGGCGTACGACGGCAACACGGCCTATGTGTCAAATATCACTCCGCCTCACGATTCTCTCGCGCCTTGAAAAAAACGATTCTCTCGCGATTGAAGATTCGCGATCAAGAATGGATCGCGCATGGGTAAACGATTCAAAAACGATATCGCTAGAGAATGTTTTTTTCCAGAAAAGGTTCAATCGTTTTTTCTCATTTTTTTTCTCGATATCCTCGCGACTGATTCGCGATTGATCGTTTTTCAATCGAGAAAATTGAAGAAAAATCGCGGCTGAAGAAAAAACGATTAATGGAAACGATCCCTAACCTGGTAGAGCCTCTCGTGTGCTTGACACGGAAGCATGGGAGGTTCAAATGGGGTGAGCCCCAGCGGAATGTTTTTGATGAAGTAAAACGCCTATTATGCAGTGATAGTGTGTTAGCTTACCCAAACCCACAGAAGCCATACAAATTGTTCACTGATGCATCAAGCTACGTCACTATTGCGTGCTGATGTTTGGCATAAACTATCTGGGAAGGGACCACTTAAGAAAACTGGTGTAATCTATGCTGTAAATGAGCAGCCTCTGAAGGTTTTGGGACAAGCTGAAGTAAAATTTCTAAACGCGTCTCCCGTACCGATTGTTGTGGTTCCGGAGATGTTTCGCCAGTGTATTTTAGGGTCCGATGCATTACACATAGGACGAGCTCAATTGGACTATCCAAAAAGTCTTATGCGATGGTTCAGTCGATCATACAAGTTAACTTCGACTGGACAACTGGGAGGTATCGACGCCACAGGAAGTGTTTATGAAACCACGGGAAACAGAGGGATCGATAAGGTGTTACATGAGTTCAGAGATGTTTTCGATGAGTCAAGGAAACCAGGTGCAGGAAGACACCCGAGAGTGCAGTGCACCATACCTACAGGAGATCACCCACCCATCAGGCAGCGTGCGTACAGGATGCCCTTGATGAAACAGCATGTTGTCAAGGACCAAATAACGGAGATGTTACAGGCAGGTGTTATACGACCATCTTCATCACCTTGGGCGTCACCCATCACACTGGTACCGAAAAAGGATGGAACGATCAGGTTCGCCATTGATTACAGGAAATTGAACTCTGTAACACGTAAGGATAGTTATCCATTACCTTTGATTTCAGACATTTTTGACTCTCTGCGTGGTGCATCTGTGTTCACAACTTTAGACCTTCAGTCTGGATATTGGCAAATACCTGTTGCACCGGAAGACATTGAAAAAACTGCATTCACCTGCTCGGAAGGTTTATTTGAGTGGAATTCTATGCCATTTGGATTTTGTAACTCAGGTGCGGTTTTTCAAAGAGCCATGAATGATATTTTTCGAGATTATGTCGGTAAGTTTGTTGTTGTGTATGTTGATGACATTGTCATATATTCGCACGATGAAACTGAGCATGCTTATCATCTAAAACTAGTCTTGGAACGGTTATTAGAGTATAATTTACAGCTCAAAAGAAAGAAGTGTGTTTTCGCTGCCAGATCAGTAGATTTATTGGGGTATCACATTTCACAGCATGGTATTTCCCCACAAGATCAGAACATTCAAGCTATCCGTGACATGTTCCCTCCCACTTCTGTAGGAAATTATCGAAAGTATGAAGGGAATGACTGAACATTAATACATTGTCGACTCACACGATTATTGAATAAACATGTAATTTTGTCATTTACGCTTCGCCAGAGTAAATCTGAGCGCGAACGTCACAGGAAGCATGGTACAGATGTATGTATAGATATTTCCAGCATACGCCCTACTTCGGCTTGTAGGAGACTATAGATCGTGAATCATATACATTATTCGGTTATCTTACGCATTTATACAGTATAGTATAGTAACATAGGTTTTTCCATCGACAAATCCGCAATCAACATTACATGTAGTTCCCAGCTCGCGGATAGAGCGGCGTACGACGGCAACACGGCCTATGTGTCAAATATCACTCCGCCTCACGATTCTCTTGCGCCTTGAAAAAAACGATTCTCTCGCGATTGAAGATTCGCGATCAAGAATGGATCGCGCATGGGTAAACGATTCAAAAACGATATCGCTAGAGAATGTTTTTTTCCAGAAAAGGTTCAATCGTTTTTTCTCATTTTTTTTCTCGATATCCTCGCGACTGATTCGCGATTGATCGTTTTTCAATCGAGAAAATTGAAGAAAAATCGCGGCTGAAGAAAAAACGATTAATGGAAACGATCCCTAACCTGGTAGAGCCTCTCGTGTGCTTGACACGGAAGCATGGGAGGTTCAAATGGGGTGAGCCCCAGCGGAATGTTTTTGATGAAGTAAAACGCCTATTATGCAGTGATAGTGTGTTAGCTTACCCAAACCCACAGAAGCCATACAAATTGTTCACTGATGCATCAAGCTATGCGGTAGGTGCAATTGTAGTGCAGGAAGGTGAGCAGGGTGTGGACCGGGTCATACAGTATGTGTCGGCCACCTTAAAGGATAGTCAGTTGAATTGGCCAGTCATAGAGAAAGAAGGATATGCCGTAGTCTATGCATTGAAAAAGCTAAGGCCATACCTCTACGGAGCAGAATTTGTTGTTTACACTGATCATAAACCATTGAAAAGTCTCTTCATTAAGGTTCAACGATGGGCGGTTTTGATAGCTGAATATGGGTGTAAGATTGAATACATCAAAGGAAGCAAGAATGTCAGAGCGGACATGCTTTCAAGAATTCGAACGCCTTGTGAGGTTGCAACCTTCGATACTAATGATTACATCATACCTGAGGTACTTGATGGTATCCTACCGTACGTACCAATATCGGTATATAGCATTGATGAAGAAACCCTTCGCCAGGAACAAAAACGGGAGTTCCCCACTCTATTTACTGTTCCATCGGAAGAACATATGGTGCACAATGAAATAGTATATTCCACGAGATGTCCCTCGGCAGCTGATGCTGAATATCCCCGTGTGATCTTGCCAACCAGGTTTCGTAACCAGGTAATGGAGCAGGCACACCTTCGAGCAGGTCACCAAGGACTCTACAAGACCTTAGGTCTAGTCCGAGATGCATTCGTTTGGAAGGGCATGCGTAAAGACATTATGCGTATGTTGGACCGTTGTGCAACTTGTCAGGTAAATAGACGGGTGCGTAGTCGCCCAAAGTACACTGAAATGCCCATGCCAAAATATCCAGGTCAGATTGTTGGTATGTATTTGATCGGTCCACTGACTCGATCAAATAAAGGCCATTCCTACATCTTGACGATAGTAGATCATTATTCAGCTTGGGCGGAAGCTTTTCCTATACGTTCGAAAACAGCTGAAAATGTGAAGGATAAATTTCTTGAGGAATACTGTTCTAGACATGGAATTCCGGAGATTGTGATTACCGATCTTGGAAAGGAGTTCAATTCTAATGAGTTGAGAGAAAAATTCAAGTTGCTAGGAATAGATCACAGGCGCACGACCCCGTATCATCCTCAAACTAACGGCAGAACTGAACGTTTCAATCGAACCCTAAAGGAAATTCTCCAGAAGTTAGTCAATAATCAGTCTCAACATTGGGAAAGTGAACTCAGTTCAGCTTTGTTAGCTTATCGCAACACAAGACATGCCACAACTACGTACACGCCCTTTTATTTAACGTATGGGCGTCGCGCACGTTTACCCTTCTCCCTACCTGTAGATGCTTCACAAGATCTTGGTGACCGTTTAAGTCATGTGAGCAATGCACTCCATAAGGCACGTGTAGCGACCGAAAAGTCACGATTGTACCATCGTGAGCAAATTAACCGACGAGCACGGGAGGGCGTGTTCAAGGTGGGCGACTCTGTTGTTGTGCATGCAGATGAAAGAACCAAACTTACTGCTCAGTGTGATCCGCAATATGAAATCTTTAAGATTAACGGACCGGTAGCCCATATCCGACACCAGAGGTCGGGGAAAACTAGGGTAGTCAATGTCTCTAAGATTCGAGTTGTCGATCCTCAGATTGTTTGGGATCATGTTCACCCACGTCCTCGTCGCAACCCTGAGATAGGTACGCGGCAGAGTCTGAACAGAGCAGAACGTCAGTTTAACGTAGCCCCCGAGCAAGGTGAGACGCCCACGTCTCATGATGGGCAGTTGTCACTCTCCTCCCCTCCTCAGTGTAATGACTCTACCAATCAGTCCCCTAATGCACTTGAAATCCCCGATGACACAGCAAATGAGAATGAAAGTCCAATGTCCGATGTAGAAGGACCGCCCAATGCGGATGATACGTCATCCGATATGGAAGAGGAATCCACCAATGGGCCAGTCTCCTCGAATGAAATGGACGACTCACCGCATGGTTATTACTTGCGCAAGCGCAAACCTCAAGCATTGAGTTCTCCTATAATCCGAAATATGCATCGCCGCACTTATACTTTAGGATACCAGTGGCTATGATGGTAGACATGTTGTTCTTAGTATTTTTTCTTGTTATCCCGGCCCATTTGGTATGGACTGCTGTAACCCCACTGCGGAATGGCGTCCTCGTTACTGGACAAGTCCCTGTTAGTCTGGTCAAGGCTGAGTGGACAGTTGTGGTGACTATCACGCCACCGATATTCCCTGAAAATCTTCGAGCACATGTCCAAGAACTTTATCGTATGGTTAACGTTTCACTTAACCACCAGTATATTGAGCGTTCCGACATGTTACCTTGGCTGCATCGATTCCAGCATCTTGCAGTTCAGGTAGACCAGGCTGATGTCGACCGTACATCTCCCCGTCGATTTCGAAGGGCGTTGCTAGATGTGGCAGGTGAGATTGGATCCGCCTTGTTTGGATTAGCAACGACCCGGGATATTGACAAGTTAAGAAAATTGATACAAACCACGTTAACGGCCGCCAATGGCATTGCTCACTTTGCAAATGAACTTGCGTCTGGAGTACATCACGCCTTTGATGAGATTGCACTTAATCGCGATCGAATTAATCAACTTTCAAATGCTTTGGTTAATGTTACGCAGTATCTAAATGATTTCACTCAGTCAGCTAGAGCGACGCAAGTACGGATGTGGCGACGTATTCTCCTCGTGTTAAAATTTAACCATATATTGGATGCCATGGAATTAACTATGCAAACGTACCATGAAGCCCGTTTACAATACCAACGACAGTACGCCTCCGTAGAATTGGGCAGACTGACTGAGGAATTATTTCCATCATCGGAATTGCGTAAGGTACAAGACCTGTTACCTACAGGAGTTCAACTCATTGAGCCGTATATGTGGTATTATCAACATGTACTTGTGCAATCCCTGTGGCTACATGATGGTGTCGATTCTCTGCATTACGTGGCCACTCTCCCACTTGTTGACAATGGTGCCTATGTGGAGTATAACATAAGGTCATGGGCTATGCCCTTACGTACTCCCGGCCAGTTAATGAAAGTCATGTTGTCCGTGGAGCATATTGGGTTAAATACGCGCACAGGATGGTATTTCCAACCTGCACGGTGTATGGGACGTACACCAAAGGTTTGTTATGGCAACGCCATGATGGCGTCACAGCATATACCTTGTATAGTGAGTATCTTATCTAACGTCACTAGTGATTTGTGTCTGGTTCAGTTGATTCAAACTAACGATACAACCAGTAAGACATTTGAACTTGCCCCTGGTGAATTTGGTGTGCAGACATTTGGAGAAAATATTCAAGAACATTGTGACGGCGTTCCTACGATGGCACACACTCTAGGTGCAGGACTCTATTTGCTAAGTCCTAACAATTGTACTTTTAGTGGTGTGGATTGGAAGTTAAGTCAGGTAAAAGTGATGACTCAAATGGTTTCTCTGCTAGCGACTGTCGTTTCCTTACAACCTGTCGACATACCTACCATTCTAAATGAGTCTAACATACTAACCTCGCTGAAACTCACACCCTGGCATGACCTTCGTAAGGTGAAATATGTGCCCCTTAAACCGTTACGACTAGTGGAGCTAGAACGCGGGTCCACTATGTCGTTTTCCGAGATTTTGACGTACGTATTTGGTTAAATTTTGTTTGTATGCATACTGTCTTTTATTATTTTTCGTATTATGCAACGTTGCAAGCTGTGTAAATTTTCTTGTATTCCTTGTTTTGATTGTTTTTCGAAGACTCTAGAGCAAACCTCTGTATCATCTAGTTTTAACACGCCTATGGCAGTTTTGTCCCAAGTTAGGCCGGCCTGTGGATTTGATTTTTCTCAACCTTCAATTGACATTGTGTTGGAAAAGTGAGTTAAATGTCATCAGTGCACGATGGACATTTAATTTCTGGTGTGGAAGATATGTGGAATTTATATGATTATTGAGGGACGCCTCACATTTATCTATTTAAGTTTCACATTTGCCCTAATCAGTTTTGGAAAATTTGTTGTTGGCTAAATGTCGGTACATGGAGTTTCATACAGTACAGTGTATTAAGGCTGGGAGCGTATCTCTACTAATTGAGTGGAAGCCAGGAAAACTGACCGGGGTATGCACTTGAGTGGTCAGTAGCTGATAACGATACAGGCCAGAGATTTGACACATCAGGTCAATTGTATATTTTAAATGTAGACTCGAATAGAAGGCCTGGTTTACACTGTATATCATAGAAATAAATTGTCTTCTGTTAAATGGATTAAGGAAAAGCTTCAAACGGATAAGTGTTTGTACGGTATCAGAGTGATCGAAACAGTCCACAGCTGTGCTTAGTTAATGACCAGCGCGCAAGTGGTCATTCCGGCAGTGTCCCTAATTAAGTGTTTGAGTCGTGTGAAATTAGAGTTTGGTACTAGCCTGTGTCAAGTAGCTTGTTTGTTCTATCATATTTAAGTTCGAGGTATATTCCAATAAATTAAGCATATAACACCGAGCTTCATTTCGTTCAGACGTTTTCAGGTTATTATGATTTGCTGTACTCTGTCTATGTTGTGATGCAGAAGTAAACAACATCAACCTCTATCATCACAACGAGTTGTCTTGTAGTTCTTTGGCTTGACTGAAGACGAACATACGGAAAAAGGGTTATGTGGAGAAGATCCCCGTGTCTTATCACTTTCACGTAAACTACCGATAAGACGCAAAAATTTCGCAATAAGGACTGATGAGGGACATATGTTCATTCTTATATGTACAGACACCACCACCAACACAACCACCACACACTACCACCACACACACACACACACACACACAACACCACCACATTCCACCACCACCACCACCACCGCCACCAATCACAAGTGTTCCTATAGTCCGGAAGTAACCTTTGACCCCTGCGCTGCTCGGAAGTGACGTCATCGTACGCAGGCGCGCACACACACACACATGGTGCACCCTGTACCATATAGCCCGTAGGGCATAGGGTACACCAGGATACCAGGAACTGACATTTGACCCCTGCGCGCGCTAGCAATACCGGAAAAAAAATTGCGCGCAGGGGTCAAAGGTCAGTTCCTGGTATCCTGGTGTACCCTATGCCCTACGGGCTATAGGGTACAGGGTGCACCATGTATGTGTGTGTGTGTGTGCCTGCGTACGATGACGTCACTTCAGAGCAGCGCAGCGGTCAAAGGTTACTTCCGTGTCTTTTCGGTAACGTCCGTATCTTTTCGTGTATGTATGAGGGTCTTGAGGGAGGCGACTGTATTTCTGGACCTGGGCCTGATAGAAGTCCGGGATGGTAGTACATTCGTGAACATCCGGGCACATTTACATCCGGGTACATCCGGGTTCTTGTACATCCCTGACTGTAGAACATCCGGGTACTCCTATGTTGGCCTATAAGAGCCGAAAGTTTTACGGCATTTATCATTTCCAGATCCACAGCCGATATGTTCTCTTGCACAACTTGCTCGAAGCGCTTTCATCGCCTGGACAGTTTGCGTTGTCACACACGTGCACGCCACGAACTACCCATGCATACATGTGCGGATTGTGATATAGCCTTTAAGCATCCCAGTCAATCGAGTCGTCACCGAAATGTCATACACGGATCACGCTCGCCACCCTCGAGACCGGATATCTCAGTTTCTATCGGAATGCATCTGAGAACAGAAGAACCCATGGAGGTCGATTCGCCGCAGATTGAAGTTACAAGCGTCTAGTCCGTCATTCATAATCCAGCCGTCGTCCATTACAGAATATCCGCGTCCATAATCCAAAGACCTATTCCATATTCCATATAACAGTATTAGCACCAAATTCAAAAAGACAATCATAGTATACATAAACATAGGCTTGTTTCCTGCAAGAGAGAAGCGGTCAACAGTTTTCAGAGATGCCGGCAAGACATCATGATGTTCCAAAAATATCAAATCCGTATCGCTGATCAGTATTCTTAATCCATAATATTCGTTGTAAAGTCGTCATCTAAAGAATGCTGTATCTCAGTCACGCTTTGATTGTGACTGTTCATATGAGTACCATGCGGATCTTGAAGTGCATGGGTTCATACGGCCCCTAGCCCCGGGCTAAGCGGAATTAGACACAAGTTACGAAACGTAGCGCCATAGATCTTGCACGCTACGTTCGTATTTTTTTTTATCAGCATGCGATATGTATCGCCAAATTTGAGAAATTTTGAAGGGAGGCGCTTGGTGGAATAACCCTGTTTTATAAGTTTCTGCAACAATGTTTTGTGACGTTGATTAAAATTATCACATTCAACACAGGACTTAGCAAATGCTACTAAGCGAGATATGTATACGCCATATGCAGGTCCCACTGGAATATTACTATCCAGAAAGGGATAGTTTACGATGTCGAAATTGTAATCATCTCTTTTGTCAAAGTCGACGAGAGAGAATGCCCGCTTCATTTTTATAAAGATAGAGATCTAAATAAGATGTGCCTGTAGGCCTATCTGTAGTTTCCTTCAAATCCAGTGAAGGTGGATATATATCCTTCACTGCGTCATTTATATAGCGATTATCCACAGCGAGAAGATCGTCTATATAGCGTTTGGTGAATGAGAAGGAACGGGCTTTGAATGGATCGGTTTTTGAAAGCGCCTGCATATAGTCATATTCATAAGAGAACAGATACAGGTCAGCCAACAGGGGTGCACAATTAGTACCCATTGGAATACCTATATGCTGCTGATATATTGTGTTGCCAAATTTCACATAGATATTCTTAATGAGAAATTCAAGCAACTCTATAAACAAAGAAACATCCCCATGAACGATATCTCTTGTATGTAGTCGAGCTAAAGAATGCTTTATGGCTTCCGACATTAATATATCTACGGTCAGTTTTCTTGAACACAGATACTATTAATGAACTTATACGGTCAATAAGGTCCTGATGAGGAATTGTAGTATAGAGAGTCGAGAAATCCCATGTGGATACATGTCTGTACGGTATGTGACCTTTAGCATCAAGTTCTTCCGTAAGACATTTTGAGTTTTTCAATATCCACATACATTCAACGCCAGAGTTCTTAGAAATAGTGGCGCAATACCTTTCCCAAAATGCTTTTACCTTCTGAAGGGCCCTCGTCAATAGGGTTGAAAGAAGCTTGGTGGTGCAGCTTCTAGAGCCAGCTATGAATCTAGCTTTGTATGGTGATTTATGCATTTTGGGAGTCCAGTATATTTTTGATATGTCGTTATGATTGGTTGGAAGACAAATACCTCTTTCCCTGAGAAACTTGTTGTGATTGTTAAATAAATCTTCCAGAGTAAATGCAGTTTCGGAGTAAGTAGACGTATTTGACGAAGATATGTCTACACTCAATTCTTTAACCAGCACCTGGTAATAGTAATATTTACATATGAATATTATATTATTCGGAGCCGATGGAGACTGATCTCAGTGTTGAATGAGAGAAGTAAGAGCTTCGAGCTTCAGTGTCATGGATTGCCCGGAGACGTTTGGGTTACACTGAACGAAGATTGAACTTTCTGAAATGATGGATTCTGATTGGTCGATAGGCCGGTCACCGGCCCTCCAACTTCCGGGTTCTTGACGTCCGCGCCTACATCCGGGTTCTTGTCGCTGACGTCCGCGCCTACATCCGGGTTCTTGTCGCTGACGTCCGAGTTGAACTGATTGTGCTAAATATAGATCACCAGCTAGCTTGCTATAAAAGGGAAGCGGCCTGGCCGTTTCATCAGACACTCTGTCAACCACCAAGATGTTCACTTGTACTACGTGCTCGAAATCATTCACTCGTCTGCACGACTTGCGCCGCCATGAGGCTACCAAGCACGACGGAACCGCCCGGTATAGCTCTACGATATGTACACTGTCGTTTCAGCGCCCGGATCATTTACAGCGCCATGAACGTTCAATTCATGGGCCACCCAAGCGTCCATGCGAAGAATGTGGTCAACTCTTCAAACGACCCAGTCAGTTAAGACGGCATGAGCGTTTGATTCATGGTCCGTCACCACGGCATGAGGGACAACTTTCCACTAAAGAGGCACCCAGGAGGGACAGACTCACTGAAGATGAACCCGGGGAGACGAATGTCACTGGTGATTCGAACACGGAGAGCCCGCCTATACCCACAGTTCAGAAGAGCCTAGATATCCAGCCTTCTCTTACAGGACGCCCATCCAGTGAGTGAGATGTATCGACGCCATTGGTCCATGATCCGACACTGTTTCCACCGTCATCGCCCTATATTGGAGTTGTACAATTTCCGACTGACCACCCTCGCCCGTCTACGCAGCTACGTGGAAGCCATCTTCAATGACCAAGCTACGTCCTTCAAATTAAATCTGGCGTTTGGGTACATCTTATGCCATAAGATGACGGTGAATTGCGCTATTTCTATTCCAGTGCCATCAACCCAGTGTATGACCATCCTTTCACATTCACCAATCGGGCGTCACTAGAGACGATGCTGGCCCAACTGGACACTGTGGATCCCATGGAATGGGCCTATGAACAGCGCCCCAACACCAAGTGGATAGTGGAGATGGTCACCAATGTTACGTTCTTCGTGGTTAAACTGACCCACCACCCCGATCGGATGAAAGTATTCACCCATGCACTGATAGATACTCAGAATGCGCAAACAACTATCTGAGGAGATGTTGCCTCAACGGTATCCTGACCTGCTCGATGACGATTAGAACAAACGGTTCAGAGCGAACATGGCCGAATCTGGAACTTTCTGAAATGAAGACTTCTGATTGGACAAGAATACATCTAACGGACAGGAACGAATATGAAACATGCAAATGGTGACCCCTGATTGGACAAGAATCTTCTTGAATTGTAAATATACCCAACGCGGCTCCCCCAGCGTGGGTATGATGTAACATTGGGGAGAATAAACTATATAAAAAAAACTTCTTGTTGTTGTTGTTCTCTCATGTGTCATCCTTGTTGTTGTAGTTGTTCTCCCTCCGGTCTATATCATGGCGTCAAGGCGTTATGTAGAGTGTTAAGCTGTAACTACAAGCGTTGACGGGCGTCACTGCATTTCGAAGAATTAGTGACAATTCCATGGAATATCAGAGCTTCTGAGCTATTTCACCAGGGCGTTGAAGCATTAAGCTTGGCGTTGACGGGCGTTGCTACAATATGACATCTCACACGACGCATTCCTACCGCGGATGGTCCCTCTCTACACCAAATAACATCCTTCACCGCCTCAAAATGTCCACTTTGGCTACTACTCGTACTGATGACGTCACCAATGACGTCACAGATGACGTGAACATCCCTCAAATCGGGGTCTACACCCCAAGGGCTACAAAATGACACCTCACACGACGCATTCGCACCAAGAATGGTCCCTCCCTACACCAAATAACATCCTTCACTGCCCCAAAAGGCTCACTTTCGCCACTACTCCTACTGATGACGTCAGCAATGACGTCACAGATGCTGTGGACAGCCCTCAAATCGGGGTCTGCACCCCGAGAACTACAAGGTGATACTTCCCTAGACGCATTCGGACTGAGAATGGAGCATCTCTACCCCAAATACCTTCCTTCACTGCCCCAAAATACTCACTTTCGCTACTACTCCTACTGATGACGTCACCAATGACGTCACAGATGCTGTAGACAGCCCTCAGATCGGGGTATGCACCCCGAGAACTACAAGATGACACCCCACATGACGCATTCGGACTGAGGATGGAGCATCTCTACCCCAAATACCTTCCTTCACTGCCCCAAAATGCACACTTTCGCTACTACTCGTTCTGATGACGTCATCTATGACGTCACAGATGCTGTGAACAGCCCCCAAATCGGGGTCTACATTCCGAGAGCTACAAAAGGACACCGCCCAGGACGCATTCGGACCAAGGATGGTCCATCTCTACCGCAAACTCACCTCCACACACCCCCAACTTGGCCACTTTATTTACTACACCCAACTGCGCATGCGCAGATTCACGCGACTTGCACTTAAAAACACGCCATTCTGACTCTACCCCACGCAAGCTTCACTTTGACACCTTCCACGACCCATTCGGACCCATAGCGGTCCATCTCTACCCCAAACACACACCCACATACCCCCCAAAATGGCTGCTTTCTATACTACGGCCAGACTGCGCATGCGCAAACTATTGAACACAGACGAACCATTAGTCCAGACGGATGCTCCTCCTCGATAGCTTCAAAATAAGACCTAATACGACATCATAGAATCATTAGGGGATCACCTAGACCCCAAAACGTCCACCCTGTATGGGCCTATACACCCATAGCCATGCAGTATAGGCCTATGGGCCTACATACAGCCCTACCCGGTACTTTTCAAAAAATTTCACCGCTTACCTCCGGGACCCTTCCCATCATGTTCTAAATGACGAGACGAGACCAAACAACCCATACCATAATGAACGTGTGTGAATTTCTCCGGTTGAACCTATCCCCCATATAGCCAGCCTATAGGCCTATACACAGGCCTACCCGGTACTTTTCCCAAAAATTTCACCGATTCGCTCCGGGACCCTTCCCATTGTGATTTTCTTGGCGAGACGAGAAAAACGCGACCCCACAACCCATAGTAAAGCCCACAAAAAAAAATTGACCACCCCTCCCCCCATATAGGCAGTATGAGCCTATATACAGACCTCGGTGACTTTTCCCAAAAATTTCAACGATTTGCTCCGGGACCCTTCCCATTGTCATTTTCTTGGCGAGACGAGAAAAACGCGACCCCACAAGCCATAGTAAAGCCCACGAAAAAAACTGACCATCCCCATACCCCATACAGGCATTTTCCCGTATATTGTATAATACAGACCCCTATTGTAGGGGTAAAGTCCGAGTTCCGCTTATTTTCTGGAGAAATTTTTACATGCACCCACCCCATTGACTTGATAGGCAGGCCCCGATAAGCCCGAGGACCAATATTAGCCCTTTTGGCTAGGGTTGATAGGTGTTTTCCCCTATTTTAGGAGTAAAGTCCGTATTCCGCTTTTTTTCTGGAGGCCTGTTTTAAAGGATTTTTTCTTCGCCATGTGTATCATTTTAAATCCGGGTAATTTACTCTGAATGGGTCGATAAGACCGTTAGTATCGATCATAGCTATAACAGTCTCGCGTGCTTTGGGATTATTCAGGTGAATGTAGTTGTAGGTATCTAATTCTGGATCTTGCACCAAATTGAAGTCTCCACAAAGTATACAGATATCATTACCAAACTCATCCATAATATCCCTTGTATCATTATCAAATGTTGGAGAATCTTCATTGGGCCCGTATATTGTAATGAGAGTAATTTTTGTGTCATCTAATTCCATGTCTAGCGCCAGGCGGTTTCTTTCTCCATCTCGTTTGATTCTCACAACTTTGTAACGCAAATTATTGTTGAAGAAGATGCATACCCCCCTAGAGTTTGAATTATAAGAGTTAAAGAATACTTCGCCATCCCAATCTTGTTCTATTTCGTTTGTGAAATGTGTATCTTGAAGGCAAAGAATAGCATATGTTTTTGATTTCAAATAGTGAAGAACGTCTTTGCGTTTTTCAGCTTTACCTAAACCTCGGCAATTATACGATACAATATTAATAAGATTAAAATTTGTCATTTTCTTTTTTTGAACTAATAATGTAACATTTTATGAATACGTAATGTTTAGGGTAGTAGTAAAGGTACATACAAATAATATTACAAATGTCTGTGCTTAGTATTCGGACAGCGCATTCTGTGACAATGACATCAGTGCAGTAAAATTTGGCAATACAAAACAATCTATACATGCAATAAACAACAATAAACCCTCCCGTTGCCCTTTTCCCCAAGTCAGGTACTAAGTTATATAACCGGACCTTCACATATTCAACGGTCAGCAAAAGCTGCAAATATTCAGATGAAAGTGGTAAAGTATTGTATAAAGAATTGTTGTGCGAAACTGGTTTCTTTGCCAGGTTGAACGAATTTGTAATGATGTGAGCATGGCTCGTGCTAGTTGGTGAGTAGATATTCAAAATACAAAGTTGTTCATGCGGGTCGTTCTGTTTCACGTTTTGGTAGTCAATTGAAAGTACTAGGCAGACGCATGCTTCAATCAGCGTATAAACTTTGACTGGCAGTGAAATTAACACCGTGCATGTGATATGTGTGAAGAAAAACATTGAATACGACAAATGGTACGATAACAAGCTGGTACAAGAATAGACGAAAAGAAGGGTCGGGAGGGGATTTAAAAACACCTCGATTTCCCGGTGCTTACTAATGAGTTGACGTATGGTGTGAGATGTGAGTCAAAACATTCAGTGGTGCAATTTAGCCCTAAAGAACACTAAAATACGCGCGGCAATGTGCGAGTAGTTGAAGCATGCTACTTACCTAATAGTAGTATACTGAGAATCTATATACACATCACAGATATTCACAATATATACTCAGTTACAACTACGAATACATATATATGATTGTTCTTTGAGAAAAATGTACAAAAAATGCATAATTGTGTTTTACACTTGATCTGTTATCAGTGCAGTCATATTTCATGAAAAATAATTGGTTTACATGTATATCATTGCAACATTCCGTTTTTTACACGCCAAAATTTTCTTACTCCACGTAGTATAATTTTCTCCTGCTAATGATTTTGGCATTTCCAGCTGAAATACGGTTAATAATATAATATCGCCGAATAAATATGAGGTAGTTTTCCAATCTAGAATAGTAAATTGTAAGTAGATTATATATGCAATGTACAATATAATGTCAACCGGCTATGGTGCCTATTTACATCAATACTGAACTGTTGTTGCTGTACTTGTGAAGCTATGTGTGTGTCAAATACAGTCTGTTGCCGAGTGACTCAAATTGGACTTGTTGTTCAGTCCTGTCCACCAATTTTGCACAAGAGAAACGGCAACGATTTGGTGTAAGACTCACGAAATATAATTGACAAAGGATCTGCTGCAAGTTGTATTGTCAGTCTTTTGTCCAGGATATTACCTTTTCAATGGGAGGTCTTACACCAAAGCCTTGCCAGAGAAACTGTATATACACTATATATGTCATTTCACTCGGTAAACACAAAGCACACATACCTAATCTGATCCCGTCTGTTCATTGACGGACTCTACGGTGTCGAAAACAAGTATTTCCGTTCAAATATATACTTGCCGTGGTAATTTTCACAAGGACTCACTCGTCATTTTCCTCCGTCACCACCTCCTTACCGTCGACATAAAGTTTCCCTTTTGTGAATCTGACTTTCTTCCCCTGCTTGTAGAATTTGTCCATTACGTCCCGAAGTTGGTTCTTTTTTCTCCTGTCCTCAGGTATCAGATCCTCTGTGACAAAAATATCCCTGTCCTTCAGCACGGACTTCGCTGTGAATAGCACTTCTCGTCACTCTGGTCGTAGTAGAAATCTTGCAATAATATGAACCACTGTTGGTCGGAATGGACCGTGTGGGGTATTAGTGTGAAGCTCTCGTGGGTCAGACTGGTGGCTTGTTTGCATTGGAAGTCGCGTCAGTCTGCGCATGCGCAGTTGGCCAGTGGGGTTTTCCCGTCGTTTCTCCATCTTCCATCCGGGTACTGTGGTTTTACATCCGGGTCCTCATCTTAGATCTGAGTTTTTTTCAATGATTGCTGACATCTGACCGGAACCGGAAGTTGTCACAAGACAGGTGCCGCCCCAACGCGCGGTGGTGGTGGTAGCTCCCGTGGGGTGGAGCTCGGAGCTCCGGAACTCTTGGAGCTCTTGGAGCTTCGGAGCTCAGAGCTCGGAAGTGACGTCATCGTACGCATGCGCACGCATCTGCAGTGCACCCTGTACCCTATAGCTCGTAGGGCATAGGGTGCACCACAGATGCGTGCGCATGCGTACGATGACGTCACACTGATACCCACACGGTCCATTTAAAGCAACAGTGCTCCATCTCTACACCAAATAACTTCCTTCACTTCCACAAATTGCCCACTTTCGCTACTACTCGTACTGATGACGTCACAGATGCTGTGGACATACCTCAAATCGAGTCTACACCACCCGAGAGCTACAAAATGACACAAAACACGACGCATTCGGACCAAGGATGGTCCATCTCTACCCCAAATACCTTCCTTCTCTGCCCCAAAATGCCCACTTTGGCTACTACTCCTACTGATGACATCACCAATGACGTCTAAGATGACGTGAACATCCCTCAAATCGGGATATGCACTACGAGAACTACAAGATGACACTCCCCTCGACACATTCGTACCAAGGATGCTCCCTCTCTACCCCAAATACCTTCCTTCACTTCCATAAAATGCCCACTTTCGCTACTACCCCTACTGATGACGTCACCAATAACGTCACAGATGACATGAACGTCCCTTAAATCGGGATGTACACACCGAAGGCTACAAAATGACACCCCACACGACGCATTCGGACCAAGGGTGGTCCATTTCTACCCCAAATACCTTCCTTCACTGCTCCAAATGCCCACTTTGGCTACTACTCCTACTGATGACGTCACCGATGACGTCACCGATGACGGGGACATCCATCAAATCGGGAGGTACACTCCGAGAGCTACACAATGACACCCCCCACGACGCATTCGAACCAAGGATGGTCCCTCTCCACCCAAACGCACCTCCACACACCCCCAAAAACGTCCACTTTGGCTACTACTCCTACTGATGACGTCAGCAATGTCGTCACAGTTGACGTGAACATCCCTCAAATCGTGGTCTGCACCACGAGAACTACAATATGACACCCAACACGACTCATTCGGACCAAGGATGGCCCCTCTCTACCCCAAATACCTTCCTTCACTTCCCTAAAATGACCACGTTCGCTAATACTCGTACTGATGACGTCAAAGATGACGTCACCGATGCTGTGAACACCCCGAGAGCTACAAGATGACACCCCACACGACGCATTCGGACCAAGGATGGTCCATCTCTACCCCAAATACCTTCCTTCGCTGCCCCAAATTGTTCACTTTGGCTACTACGCCTACTGATGACGTCACCAATGACGTCACAGATGATGGGGACATCCATCAAATCGGGTTTTGCAGTACGAGATCTACAAAATGACACCTCCACGACGCATTCGGACCAAGGATGGGCCCTCTCTACCCCAAACAGACCTCCACACACTCCCCCAAAACGCCCACTTTGGCTACTACTCCTACTGACGACGTCACCAAAGACGTCACAGTTGACGTGAACATCCCTCAAATCGTGGTCTGCACCACGCGAACTACGTCACAGATGCTGTGGACATACCTCAAATCGGATCTACAGCCCGAGAGCTACAAAATGACACTTCCCTCGCCACATTCGGACCAAGGATGGTCCCTCTCTACCCAAAACACACCTCCACACACTCCCCAAAACGCCCACTTTGGCTACTACTCCTACTGATGACGTCACCAAAGACGTCACAGTTGACGTGAACATCCCTCAAATCGTGGTCTGCACCACGCGAACTACGTCACAGATGCTGTGGACATACCTCAAATCGGATCTACAGCCCGAGAACTACAAAATGACACTTCCCTCGCCACATTCGGACCAAGGATGGTCCCTCCCTACCCCAAATACCTTCCTTCACTTCCCCAAAATGCCCACTTTCGTTACTACTCCTACTGATGACGTCACCAATGACGTCACAGATTACATGAGCCCCAAATCGGGATGTACACCCCGCGGGCTACAAAGTGACACTCTCCACGACGCATTCGGGCCAAGGATGATCCCTCTCTACCCCAAACACACCTCCACACACCCCCAAAACGCTCACTTTGGCTACTACTCCTACTGATGACGTCCCCAATGACGTCACAGTTGACGTGAACGACCAAGGATGGTCCCTCCCTACCCCAAATACCTTCCTTCACTGCCCCAAAATGGCCACTTTACTTACTAAACTCAACTGCGCATGCGCAGATTGACGCGACATGCTATAAAAAACACGCCATTCTGACTCTACCCTACAAACTCTTCACTTGGACACCTCCCACGACCCATTTGGGCCCATAGAGGTCCATCTCTACCCCAAACACTCCCCCACATAATAATATAATATCGCCGAATAAATATGAGGTAGTTTTCCAATCTAGAATAGTAAATTGTAAGTAGATTATATATGCAATGTACAATATAATGTCAACCGGCTATGGTGCCTATTTACATCAATACTGAACTGTTGTTGCTGTACTTGTGAAGCTATGTGTGTGTCAAATACAGTCTGTTGCCGAGTGACTCAAATTGGACTTGTTGTTCAGTCCTGTCCACCAATTTTGCACAAGACAAACTGTATATACACTGATATATGTCATTTCACTTGGTAAACACAAAGCACACATACCTAATCTGATCCCGTCTGTTCATTGACGGACTCTACGGTGTCGAAAACAAGTATTTCCGTTCAAATATATACTTGCCGTGGTAATTTTCACAAGGACTCACTCGTCATTTTCCTCCGTCACCACCTCCTTACCGTCGACATAAAGTTTCCCTTTTGTGAATCTGACTTTCTTCCCCTGCTTGTAGAATTTGTCCATTACGTCCCGAAGTTGGCTCTTTATGTACACACCGAAGGCTACAAAATGACACCCCACACGACGCATTCGGACCAAGGGTGGTCCATTTCTACCCCTAACACCTTCCTTCACTGCCCCAAATGCCCACTTTGGCTACTACTCCTGCTGATGACGTCACCGATGACGTCACAGATGACGGGAACATCCATCAAATCGGGAGGTACACTCCGAGAGCTACACAATGACACCCCCCACGACGCATTCGAACCAAGGATGGTCCCTCTCCACCCAAACGCACCTCCACACACCCCCAAAAACGCCCACTTTGGCTACTACTCCTACTGATGACGTCAGCAATGTCGTCACAGTTGACGTGAACATCCCTCAAATCGTGGTCTGTACCACTAGAACTACAATATGACACCCCACACGACTCATTCGGACCAAGGATGGCCCCTCTCTACCCCAAATACCTTCCTTCACTTCCCTAAAATGACCACGTTCGCTAATACTCGTACTGATGACGTCAAAGATGACGTCACCGATGCTGTGAACACCCCGAGAGCTACAAGATGACACCCCACACGACGCATTCGGACCAAGGATGGTCCATCTCTACCCCAAATACCTTCCTTCGCTGCCCCAAATTGTTCACTTTGGCTACTACGCCTACTGATGACGTCACCAATGACGTCACAGATGATGGGGACATCCATCAAATCGGGTTTTGCAGTACGAGATCTACAAAATGACACCTCCACGACGCATTCGGACCAAGGATGGGCCCTCTCTACCCCAAACAGACCTCCACACACCCCCCAAAACGCCCACTTTGGCTACTACTCCTACTGACGACGTCACCAAAGACGTCACAGTTGACGTGAACATCCCTCAAATCGTGGTCTGCACCACGCGAACTACGTCACAGATGCTGTGGACATACCTCAAATCGGATCTACAGCCCGAGAGCTACAAAATGACACTTCCCTCGCCACATTCGGACCAAGGATGGTCCCTCTCTACCCAAACACACCTCCACACACCCCCCAAAACGCCCACTTTGGCTACTACTCCTACTGATGACGTCACCAAAGACGTCACAGTTGACGTGAACATCCCTCAAATCGTGGTCTGCACCACGCGAACTACGTCACAGATGCTGTGGACATACCTCAAATCGGATCTACAGCCCGAGAGCTACAAAATGACACTTCCCTCGCCACATTCGGACCAAGGATGGTCCCTCTCTACCCAAAACACACCTCCACACACCCCCCAAAACGCCCATTTTGGCTACTACTCCTACTGATGACGTCAGCAATGTCGTCACACTTGACGTGAACATCCCTCAAATCGTGGTCTGCACCACGCGAACTACGTCACAGATGCTGTGGACACACCTCAAATCGGATCTACAGCCCGAGAGCTACAAAATGACACTTCCCTCGCCACATTCGGACCAAGGATGGTCCCTCCCTACCCCAAATACCTTCCTTCACTTCCCCAAAATGCCCACTTTCGCTACTACTCCTACTGATGACGTCACCAATGACGTCACAGATTATGTGAACCCCAAATCGGGATGTACACCCCGCGGGCTACAAAGTGACACCCTCCACGACGCATTCGGCCCAAGGATGGTCCCTCTCTACCCCAAACACACCTCCACACACCCCCAAAACGCTCACTTTGGCTACTACTCCTACTGATGACGTCCCCAATGACGGCACAGTTGACGTGAACATCCCCAAATCGTGGTCTGCACCACGAGAACTACAGTATGGCACTCCACACGACGCATTCGGACCAAGGGCGGTCCCTCCCTACCCCAAATACCTTCCTTCACTGCCCCAAAATGGCCACTTTACTCATCCTCCCCACAGCGCATGCTCCATTTCGCAGGCTCCATTACCATCCCTGCCTCCAATAGCGGAAGTTGACCTTTACTACGTTGCTATAACGTATAGGGGAAAACCCACGTACGCACGGTTCAGTTTGAATCCGGACGAACTACCCCTTCAGTGTTGCACATGAGCGAACTACTTTTCATATGCTCTGTCCAGATAAACAGGGACAATAATCTCCAGATAATTCTTTTTAACGCTAAGTCAACAGAGGTATTATGCAGAATTGAAAAATAGTCGAAATATTCGACAAACATCTATTTTACTATATATGATGTCACTTCCGGCGATGTACGCGAAGGCCCCGAATCCGGTCCAAAATCTGACTGGTGGCTGGGGTGTTATTAGACCCCCAGCGAGGTGGTTGCACTTTACTTACTAAACTCAACTGCGCATGCGCAGATTGACGCGACATGCAATAAAAAACACGCCATTCTGACTCTACCCTACAAACTCTTCACTTGGACACCTCCCACGACCCATTTGGGCCCATAGAGGTTCATCTCTACCTCAAACACTCCCCCACATAACCCCCAAAATGCCTGCTTTCTATACTACACCCAACTGCGCATGCGCAGATTGACGCGACTTGCACTAAAAACACGCCATTCTGACTCTACCCCACACAAGCTTCACTTTGACACCTCCCACGACCAATTTGGACCCATAGTGGTCCATCTCCACCCCAAACGCTCCCCACATACCTCCTAAAACGGACGATACATTAGTGCAGTCGGATGTTCCTCCACGAGAGCTTCAAAATAAGACCTAATACGACACCCTAGGACCACCAGGGGCTCACCTCGACTCCAAAACGTCCACACGGTATGGACCTATCCCCCCTCCCCCCCCCCCCATAGCAAGTATGGGACTATATGAGCCTATATACAGACCTACCCGGTACTTTTCAAAAAAATTCATCGCTTAGCTCCGGGACTTCTCCCATCGTGCTTTTCTTGGCGAGACGAGAAAGACAAGACCAAACAACCCATAGTAAAACCCACGAAAAATTTCCAAGGTTGGACCTATCCCATCCCATAGCCAGTATGGGGCTATATGGGCCTATATACAGACTTACCCGGTACTTTTCAAAAAAATTTACCGTTTACCTCCGAGACCCCTCTCGTCGTGTTTTTCTTGGCGAGACGAGAAAAGCAAGACCAAACAACCCATAGTAACACCCACGGAGGCAGGCCGCATCACCACCAGACCGCATCACCGCGGAAGAATTCGAGGTCAAAGGTTGCCGGAGCTATAGTTAACTTTGCGGAGAGCTCTCTTGAGTTGGAGGTAGTTTTTGATCTCTTGAGCTAGTGGCGCCCTCTGACGGAACTCCCCATGACCTCCCCAAGAGTTATCTCTCTGCAAAATGTTACTTTAAATCACATTTCTATACTACTTGGGTGTCATCAGCATATTAACTGATTTTAATTTCCACATCTCCCAGTTTGATCCCTTTTACGTTTTTGTTTTTTCTAAGCATTGTTCCAAGGACTTCTGCACAGATATGGTACGGCGAACTGGCATCCCCCTGTCTGCATCCACGACCCATATCGGAAAATGATGAAATATTGCCGTCTTGAATAATTGATGTTTCAGATTTGTATGACATAATTTGATCCATTTTTGTAAAGTTTCTCCAAAATTTAATGATTTTAACACATTGCCAAGAAAATTCCAAGAAACAAATTGCAACTAACTTAACCATCGCTGTGGAATCTTCTAAACTCCTATGAAACATATAGTATACACTTGAATTAAAATGAATTTTGCTTATTGTCCCACCGCACCCCAGTGGGTATCCCAGTGCACCCATATTCGAGGCAAGCTGGGACACTTTATTTTACTGATTACAAACGGATTCTGGAGAAAAGTATAACAGATATTCCAGAATTTTTGGTATTATTATGTAATATTAAATACCAGTTATAACTAGAGCATATAAGGCTACGCTACAAGACAATAGTAGCAAAGATTTTTGCAAAAAGGTGAAAAATGTCCCAATGCACCCCAATCTCTCGTAGTAATGACATCCCTCTCACGAATCAGTATTAGGGCATTGTGAATTTAGATTTATTATTTCTACTTCTATAGTATGTCAGGTATCGTAGATATATCAAATTACCAGTATGTTGCAAACCGTTCCAATAACAAACCAGTCCAAAGGTAAAACAACATAGACTCCCCATGCTACACCCATTTCTACTTCGTGTGGATGTCGATCTCAATATTTCTGTCTGGCTGGGTATCCCTATAGCAGCACCAGAGGGATGACAGAACAGCTTATTAGTGTATCTTGGTTCGATGTCCCATAATTTAATCCTGTTTGACCTGGGCTTCTTGGACCTGTCCACTCAGGGTGAGGGGCCCATTTCGAAAAAATACGGAACACGGACTTTATCCTAAATTACGGGGAAATGCCTATATGGGGTATGGGGGTATAGGACCATCCTGGGAAACCTACTTCTCGACATTTGCGGTATAGGTTGTGGGGTCTCGTTTTCTTAGTCTCGTCAAGACAAACATGATAGGAAGTGTCACGGAGCGAATCGTTGAAATTTTTGGAAAAAGTTCAGGGAGACCCATATAGTCCCATACTAGGGGTATAGGACCAATGTTTGTCCCACTGGGAAACCTACTTCTATACATTTGCGGTATGGTTGTTTGGATTTGTTTTCTTAGTCTCGTCATTTAGAACGCGATAGGAAGTGTCCCGGCACGAAACGGTGAAATTTTGGGTAGGCCCATAGGTCTATATTGCATGGCTATGGGTGTATAAATCCATACTGGGTGGACGTGTTGGAGTCTAGGTGAGTCCCTGGTGGTCCAATGGTGTCGTATGAGGTCTTATTTTGAAGCTCTCATGCAGGAGCACTTGACTACACTAATGGTTCGTACGTTGTCAAATAGTCTGCGCATGCGCAGTCTGGCCCGTAGTATAGAAAGCAGCCATTTTGGGGGTATGTGGGTGTGTATTTGGGGTAGAGATGCACCGCTATGGGTCCGAATGGGTCGTGGAAGGTCTCAAAGTGAAGCTTGTGTGGGGTAGAGTCCGAATGGCGTGGTTTAAATGCAAGTCGCGTCAATCTGCGAAAGCGCAGTTGGTTGTAGTAAGTAAAGTGGACATTTTGGGGCAGTGAAGGAAGGTATTTGGGGTCGAGATGGACCATCCTTGGTCCGAATGCGTCCTGGGAGGTGTCCTTTTGTAGCTCTCGGGATGTAGACCCCGATTTGGGGGCTGTTCACAGCATCTGTGACGTCATCGATGATCGATGACGTCATCAGTACAAGTAGTAGCGAAAGTGTACATTTTGGGACAGTGAAGGAAGGTATTTGGTGTAGAGATCGACCATCCCTGGTCCGATTGTCGTGGCAGGTGTCATTTTGTAGCTCTCGGAATGTAGACCCCGATTCGAGGGATGTTCGCGTCATCTGTGACGCCATCGGTAACGTCATCAGTACGAGTAGTAGTAGCGAAAGTGAGCATTTTGGGGCAGTGCAGGAAGGTATTTTGGGTAGAGAGGGGCCATTCTCAGTCCGAATGCGTCGTGGGAGGTGTCATCTTGTAGTTCTCGGGGTGAAAACCCCGATTTGAGGGCTGTCCACAGCATCTGTGACGTCATTGGTGACGTCATCAGTAGGAGTAGTAGCGAAAGTGAGCCTTTTGGGGCAGTGAAGGCTGTTATTTGGTGTAGAGATGGACCATCCGCGGTGCGAATGCGTCATGGGAGGTGTCATGTTGTAGCTCTCGGACTGTAGACCCCAATTTGAGGGATATCCACAGCATCTGTGACGTCATTGGTGACGTCATCAGTACGAGTAGTAGCGAAAGTGGGCATTTTTTAGCAGTGAAGGATGTTATTTGGTGTAGAGATGGACCATCCCCGATGCGAATGCGTCGTGTGAGGTGTCATCTTGTAGCAACGCCCACCAACGCCATTCTTAATGCTTCAACGCTGTGGTGAAATAGCTCAGAAGCTGTGATATTCCATGGAATTGTCACTAATTCTTCGAAATGCAGTGACGCCCGTCAACGCCCGTCGTTACACCTTAACACTCTAACATAACGCCATGATATAGACCGGAGACAGAACAACAATAGCAACAACAACAAGGATGACACATGAGAGAACAACAACAACAGGAAGTTTTTTTCATATAGTTTATTCTCCCCAATGTTACATCATACCAACGTTGGGGGAGCCGCGTTGGGTATATTTACAATTCAAGAAGATTCTTGTCCAATCAGAGGCCACCATTTGCATGTTTCATATTCGTTCCTGTCCGTTAGATGTATTCTTGTCCAATCAGAAGTCTCCATTTCAGAAAGTTCCATCTTCGGCCATGTTCGCTCTGAACCATTTATTCTAATCACCGTCGGGCAGGCCAGGATACTGTTGAGGCCACATATCCTCAGATAGTTGTTTGCGCATTCTGAGAATCTATCAGTCCATGGGTGAATACTTTCATCCGATGGGGGTGGTGGTCAGTTTAACCACGAAGAACGTAACATTGGTCATTATATCCACTATCCACTTGGTGTTGGGGCGCTGTTCATAGGCCCATTCCAAGGGATCCACAGTGTCCAGTTGGGCCAGCATCGTCTCTAGGGACGCCCGATTGGTGATTGTGAAAGGATGGTCGTACACTGGGTTGATGGCACTGGAATAGAAATAGCGCAATTCACCCGTCATCTTATGGCATAAGATGTACCCAAATGCTACATTTAATGTGAAGGACGTAGGTTGGTCATTGAAGATGGCTTCCACGTAGCTCCGTAGACGGGCGAGGCCAGTCAGTCGGAAATTGTACAAGTCCAATATAGGGCGATGACGGTGAAAACAGTGTCGGATCATGGACCAATGGCGTCGATACATCTCACTCACTGGATGATCTTCGGGTAAGAGATCGCTGGGAACATCCACCGCATCTTCCAGAAAAGGTTCGTTGTTGTCAGGCGTCTGATCGGGAACAGTAATGCTAGGGGCCGACTGGATATCTAGGCTCTTCTGAACTGTGGGTATAGGCGGGCTCTCCGTGTTTGCATCACCAGTGACATTCGTCTCCCCGGGTTCATCTTCAGTGAGTCTGTCCCTCCTGGGTGCCTCTTTAGTGGAAAGTTGTCCCTCATGCCGTGGTGACGGACCATGAATCAAACGCTCATGCCGTCTTAACTGACTGGATCGTTTGAAGAGTTTACCACATTCTTCGCATGGACGCTTGGGTGGCCCATGAATTGAACGTTCATGGCGCTGTAAATGATCCGGGCGCTGAAACGACAGTGTACATATCGTACAGCTATATCGGGCGGTTCCGTCGTGCTTGGTAGCCTCATGGCGGCGCAAGTCGTGCAAACGAGTGAATGATTTCGAGCACGTAGTACAAGTGAACATCTTGGTGGTTGACAGAGTGTCTGATGAAACGGCCAGGCCGCTTCCCTTTTATAGCAAGCTAGCTGGTGATCTATTTTTAGCACAATCAGTTCAACTTGGACGTCAGCGACAAGAACCCGGATGTAGGCGCGGACGCCAGCAGCAAGAAACCCGGATGTAGGCGCGGACGTCAAGAACCCGGAAGTTAGAGGGGAGGTGACCGGCCTATCGACCAATCAGAAACCATCATTTCAGAAAGTTCAATCTTCGTTCAGTGTAACCTAAACGTCTTCGGGCAATCCATGATACTGAAGCTCGAAGCTCTTACTTCTCTCATTCAACACTGAGATCAATCTCCATCGGCTCTTCAATCCGCGGCGAATCGACCTCCATGGGTTCATCTATTCTCAGATGCATTCCGATAGAAACTGAAATATCCGGTCTCGAGAGTGGCGAGCGTGATCCGTGTATGACATTTCGGTGACGACTCAATTGACTGGGATGCTTAAAGGCTATATCACAATCCGCACATGTATGCATGGGTACTTCGTGGCGTGCGCGTGTGTGACAACGCAAACTGTCCAGGCGATGAAAGCGCTTCGAGCAAGAGAACATATCGGCTGTGGATCTGGAAATGATGAATGCCGTAAAACTTTCGGCTCTTATAGGCCAACATAGGAGCACCGGATGTTCTACAGTCAGGGATGTACAAGAACCCGGATGTACCTGGATGTAAAAGTCCAGGATGTAAAAGTGCCCGGATGTTCACGAATGTACTACCACCCCGGACTTCTATCAGGCCCAGGTCCAGAATCTCTCATGTCCTGCATGTGAATAGTCAGTCCTATTGTGTGTGCGTGTGCGTGCATGTGCGTGTATGCGTGTATGTGTCTGTGTGTCTGCGTCTGTATGTATGTGTCTGTGTGTGTGTGTGTGCATGCGTGTGTTTGTGTAGGTGTGTTTGTGTGTGTATGCATGTGCGTGTATGTGTGCGTGCATGTGCGTGCGTGTATGTGTGTGTATGCGTCTGTGTGTGTGTGTGTGCGTGTGCGTGTGTGTGTATGCAGCATGTGTGTGTATACGTCTGTGGGTAGATGTGTGTATGTCGCCGTGTGCCATGATACAGACAGATGAGAGGAACACCAGGGTATCAGGAACTGACCTTTGATTCCTGCGCGCTAGCGCATATTGACCTTTGACCTCAGAAATTTGCATATCACGTGACAGAGGTCAAAGGTCAATGAGTGCACTTGGAGCTCAGAGCTCGGAAGTGACATTTGCATATGACCTCCGTGAGGTCACTTCCGCTTCCGTTCACCTGACCGGAACTGACCGTTGACCCCGGCGCCCTCCGTGTCTCTTCGGTAACCTCCGTGATATCTTCGGTCACCTCCGTGTCTCTTCGGTGACTTCCGTGACATCTTCGGTAACCTACGTGTCTCTTCGGGCACCTCCGTGACATCTTCGGTGAAGCATGTGCGTATGCGTGTATGTGTGTTTGCGTCTGCGTGTATGCGTCTGTGCGCGTGTGTATGAGTCTGTGTGTATGTGTACATTGCGTCTGTGTTTATGTGTGTATGCGTGTATGCGTCTGTGTGTATGCGTGTGTGTGTGTGTATGCTACCACCACCACCGCCACCACCACCATCACCACTACCACCACCACACACCACCACCACCACACACCACCACTACACACCACCACTACCACCACCACCACCGGGCGTTGACGCCCGTCAACGCCACCGCCACCACCACCACCACACACCAACACACCATCACACCTCCACCACGACCACCACCACTGGGCACACGTACCTGGTGTACCCTGTACCCTATAGCCCGTAGGGCATAGGGTACACCAGGGTGTGGGTGCACCAGGTACGTGTGCCCAGTGGTGGTGGGCGTGGTAGTGGTGTGGTGGTGGTGGCGGTGGTGGTGGCGTTGACGGGCGTCAACGCCCGGTGGTGGTGGTGGTAGTGGTGGTGTGTGGTGGTTGTGTGTGGTGGTGGTGGTGTGTGGTGGTGTGTGGTGGTGGTAGTGGTGATGGTGGTGGTGGCGGTGGTGGTGGTTGCATACACACACACACACGCATACACACAGACGCATGCACGCATACACACATACACACAGACGCAATGCACACATACACACAGACTCATACACACGCGCACAGACGCATACACGCAGACGCAAACACACATACACGCATACGCACATGCTTCACCGAAGATGTCACGGAGGTGCCCGAAGAGACAGGTAGGTTACCGAAGATGTCACGGAAGTCACCGAAGAGACACGGAGGTGACCGAAGATGTCACGGAGGTTGCCGTAGAGACACGGAGGGCGCCGGGGTCAAAGGTCAGTTCCGGTCAGGTGAACGGAAGCGGAAGTGACCTCACGGAGGTCATATGCAAATGTCACTTCCGAGCTCTGAGCTCCAAGAGCACTCATTGACCTTTGACCTCTGTCACGTGATATGCAAATTTCTGAGGTCAAAGGTCAATATGCCCTAGCGCGCAGGGGTCAAAGGTCAGTTCCTGGTACCCTGGTGTTCCTCTCATCTGTCTGTATCATGGCACACGGCGACATACACACACCTACCCACAGACGTATACACACACATGCTGCATACACACACACGCACGCACACCCGCACACATACACACACATGCATACACACACACACCTACACAAACACACGCATGCACATACACACACACAGACACATACATACAGACGCAGACACACAGACACACACACGCATACACGCACATGCACGCACACGCACACACAATATGACTGACTATTCACATGCAGGACATGAGAGCTTCTGGACCTGGGCCTGATAGAAGTCCGGGATGGTAGTACATTCGTGAACATCCGGGCACTTTTACATCCGGGACTTTTAAATCCAGGTACATCCGGGTTCTTGTACATCCCTGACTTTAGAACATCCGGGTACTCCTATGTTGGCCTATAAGAGCCGAAAGTTTTACGGCATTCGTCATTTCCAGATCCACAGCCGATATGTTCTCTTGCTCGAAGCGCTTTCATCGCCTGGACAGTTTGCGTTGTCACACACGTGCACGCCACGAAGTACCTATGCATACATGTGCGGATTGTGATGTAGCCTTTAAGCATCCCTGTCAATTGAGTCGTCACCGAAATGTCATACACGGATCACGCTCGCCACTCTCGAGACCGGATATTTCAGTTTCTATCGGAATGCATCTGAGAATAGATGAACCCATGGAGGTCGATTCGCCGCGGATTGAAGAGCCGATGGAGATTGATCTCAGTGTTGAATGAGAGAAGTAAGAGCTTCGAGCTTCAGTATCATGGATTGCCCGAAGACGTTTAGGTTACACTGAACGAAGATTAAACTTTCTGAAATGATGGCTTCTGATTGGTCGATAGGCCGGTCACCTCCCCTCTAAATTCCGGGTTCTTGACGTCCGCGCCTACATCCGGGTTCTTGTTGCTGACGTCCGCGCCTACATCCGGGTTCTTGTCGCTGACGTCCAAGTTGAACTGATTGTGCTAAAAATAGATCACCAGCTAGCTTGCTATAAAAGGGAAGCGGCCTGGCCGTTTCATCAGACACTCTGTCAACCACCAAGATGTTCACTTGTACTACGTGCTCGAAATCGTTCACTCGTCTGCACGACTTGCGCCGCCCGATACCAAGCACGACGGAACCGCCCGATATAGCTGTACGATATGTACACTGTCGTTTCAGCGCCCGGATCATTTACAGCGCCATGAACGTTCAATTCATGGGCCACCCAAGCGCCCATGCGAAGAATGTGGTCAACTCTTCAAACGACCCAGTCAGTTAAGACGGCATGAGCGTTTGATTCATGGTCCGTCACCACGGCATGAGGGACAACTTTCCACTAAAGAGGCACCCAGGAGGGACAGACTCACTGAAGATGAACCCGGGGAGACGAATGTCACTGGTGATGCGAACACGGAGAGCCCGCCTATACCCACAGTTCAGAAGAGCCTAGATATCCAGTCGGTCCCTAGCATTACTGTTCCCGGTCAGACGCCTGACAACAACGAACCTTTTCTGGAAGATGCGGTGGATGTTCCCAGCGATCTCTTACCCGAAGATCATCCAGTGAGTGAGATGTATCGACGCCATTGGTCCATGATCCGACACTGTTTCCACCGTCATCGCCCTATATTGGACTTGTACAATTTCCGACTGACTGGCCTCGCCCGTCTACGCAGCTACGTGGAAGCCATCTTCAATGACCAACCTACGTCCTTCACATTAAATGTAGCATTTGGGTACATCTTATGCCATAAGATGACGCGTGAATTGTGCTATTTCTATTCCAGTGCCATCAACCCAGTGTACGACCATCCTTTCACAATCACCAATCGGGCGTCGCTAGAGACGATGCTGGCCCAACTGGACACTGTGGATCCCTTGGAATGGGCCTATGAACAGTGCCCCAACACCAAGTGGATAGTGGAGATAATGACCAATGTTACGTTCTTCGTGGTTAAACTGACCACCACCCCCATCGGATGAAAGTATTCACCCATGGACTGATAGATACTCAGAATGCGCAAACAACTATCTGAGGATATCCTGGCCTGCCCGACGATGATTAGAATAAACGGTTCAGAGCGAACATGGCCGAAGATGGAACTTTCTGAAATGGAGACTTCTGATTGGACAAGAATACATCTAACGGGCAGGAACGAATATGAAACATGCAAATGGTGGCCTCTGATTGGACAAGAATCTTCTTGAATTGTAAATATACCCAACGCGGCTCCCCCAGCGTGGGTATGATGTAACATTGGGGAGAATAAACTATATGAAAAAAACGTCTTGTTGTTGTTGTTCTCTCATGTGTCATCCTTGTTGTTGTTGCTGTTGTTGTTCTCTCTCCGGTCTATATCATGGCGTTATGTTTGAGTGTTAAGGTGTAACGACGGGCGTTGACGGGCGTCACTGCATTTCGAAGAATTAGTGACAATTCCATGGAATATCACAGCTTCTGAGCTATTTCACCACAGCGTTGAAGCATTAAGAATGGCGTTGGTGGGCGTTGCTACAAGATGACACCTCACACGACGCATTCGCACCGCCGATGGTCCATCGCTACACCAAATAACATCCTTCACAGCTAAAAAATGCCCACTTTCGCTACTACTCGTACTGGTGACGTCACCAATGACGTCACAGATGCTGTGGATATCCCTCAAATTGGGGTCTACAGCCCGCGAGCTACAACATGACACCTCCCATGACGCATTCGCACCGCCGATGGTCCATCTCTACACCAAATAACAGCCTTCACTGCCCCAAAATGCTCACTTTCGCTACTACTCCTACTGATGACGTCACCAATGACGTCACAGATGCTGTGGACAGCCCTCAAATCGGGGTTTGCACCCCGAGAACTACAAGATGACACATCCCACGACGCATTCGGACTGAGAATGGCCCCTCTCTACCTAAAATACCTTCCTGCACTGCCCCAAAATGCTCACTTTCGCTACTACTACTCGTACTGATGACGTTACCGATGGCGTCACAGATGAAGCGAACATCCCTCAAATCGGGGTCTACATCCCGAGAGCTACAAAATGACACCTCCCACGACAATCGGACCAGGGATGGTCCATCTCTACACCAAATACCTTCCTTCACTGTCCCAAAATGCACACTTTCGCTACTACTTGTACTGATGACGTCATCGATGGCGTCACAGATGCTGTGAACAGCCCCCAAATCGGGGTCTACATCCCGAGAGCTACAAAAGGACACCTCCCAGGACGCATTCGGACCAAAGATGGTCCATCTCGACCCCAAATACCTCCCTTCACTGCCCCAAAATGTCCACTTTACTTACTACAACCAACTGCGCTTTCGTAGATTGACGCGACTTGCATTTAAACCACGCCATTCTGACTCTACCCCACACAAGCTTCACTTTGACACCTTCCACGACCCATTCGGATCCATAGCGGTGCATCTCTACCCCAAACACACACCCACATACCCCCAAAATGGCTGCTTTCTATACTACGGGCCAGACTGTGCATGCGCAGACTATTTGACAACGTACGAACCATTAGTGTAGTCAAGTGCTCCTGCATGAGAGCTTCAAAATAAGACCTCATACGACACCATTGGACCACCAGGGACTCACCTAGACTCCAATACGTCCACCCAGTATGGATTTATACACCCATAGCCATGCAGTATAGGCCTATGGGCCTACCCAGGCCTCGGTGACTTTTTTCAAAAATTTCACCGTTTCGTGCCGGGACACTTCCTATCGTGTTCTAAATGACGAGACTAAGAAAACAAATCCAAACAACCATACCGCAAATGTATAGAAGTAGGTTTCCCAGTGGGACAAACATTGGTCCTATATCCCTAGTATGGGACTCTATGGGTCTGTATGGGCTGTATGGTACTTTTTCAAAAATTTCACCGATTCGTGCCGGGACACTTCCTATCATGTTTGTCTTGACGAGACTAAGAAAACAAATCCAAAGAACCACACCGCAAATGTCTAGAAGTAGGTTTCCCAGTGGGACAAACACTGGACCTATACCCCTAGTATGGGACTATATGGGTCTCCCTGAACTTTTTCCAAAAATTTCAACGATTCGCTCCGCGACACTACCTATCATATTTGTCTTGACGAGACTAAGAAAACGAGACCCCACAACCTATACCGCAAATGTCGAGAAGTAGGTTTCCCAGGATGGTCCTATACCCCCCATACCCCATATAGACATTTTCCCGTAATTTAGGATAAAGTCCGTGCTCCGTATTTTTTCTGCAAAAATTTTACATACACCCACCCTGGAACTAGGGGGAGATAACTCTATTGATAGGCAAGCTCCGTTAAGCCCGGCGACCTATATACCCCCATACCCCATATAGGCATTTTCCAGGATTTTTCGACAAAGTCCGTATTCCGCTTTTTTACTGGAGAAAGTTTTACATGCACCCACCCCATTGACTTGATGCCCCTTCACATAGGCTTCACATTGATACCTCATACAACTCCATCGGCCCATTAGGGGCTCCCCTAGATCCCAAAACGTCTATTTCCATACCCTTTTCCCACAATTCCCTGTCTGCGCATGCGCAGAATGGTGACAACGCCCGAGCCGCTAGTCCAGTCAGATACCCCTTCACGAATGCTTCACTTTGATACCTCATATGACTCCATTGGACCATTAGTGGCTCCCCCAGCTCCAAAACGTCTATTTCCATACCCTTTGGCCACCGCGCATGCGCAGGATGCCGATATTTCAACCCCACACCCAGCCCATCAGAGGCCCTTTCACGAATGCTTCACTTTGATACCTCACTCGACCCAATCGGACCATTAGTGGCTCCCCTAGCTCCAAAACGTCTATTTTCATACCCTTTGGCCACCGCGCATGCGCAGAATGCCGATATTTCAATCCCACACCCAGCCCATCAGATGCCCCTTCACGAATGCTTCACTTTGATACCCCACTCGACCCCATTGGACCATTAGTGGCTCCCCTAGCTCCAAAACGTCTGTTTTCATACCCTTTGGCCACCGCGCATGCGCAGAATGCCGATATTTCAACCCCTTCACGAATGCTTCACTTTGATACCTCACTCGACCCAATCGGTCTACTAGGGACCCACCTAGTTCACAAAACGTCTATTTAGGTATTCCCGTATAGGCCAGTGGGCCAGTATGGGCCATATAGTAGACATATATATGCTATTTTCAACCTTGGTTTGTATCATATGACTCGTAGCCTAATGGATAACGTGTCTGCCTCTTGATAAAGCGACCTGGGTTCAATTCCCAGTAGGACCCTTTCATTGTATGGTGAAACTGAGGGTTCCCCACTTGCCATTTAACATGGGCAAATAGATGCCAATATTGTCGGGGACCCTGTACAGGCCATTGATGCTTCGGAAGGGCAGATAAAGGCTATCTATTGCCCCGGAGACGGCCGGACATTGCCGGAGATGACACCGGACGTGCCGCCATCTTGAACCAGAAGGCAGACGCCGCCATCTTGGATATGTCCCATAATGCACCTGGTCAAAATACTACCAACACTACGCTTCTGATTGGACGGGAGCCCTGTGACGTCATCGATGACGTCAACTCATTTGCATAAATGGGAAGGAATCGGGGTTTTATATACTACTTTCCTACCCCTTGAGCTAGGGTTTACCAGACTATACCATTCGGTCAAGCTCTACCAGAAAATGTAAAAGATTTCAAGATGGCCGCTTTGATGACGTCACAGTAACGTCATCTTCAAAACATTTTTTTTTGTCGATTTCTCGGTCAGATGTTTCGATTTTTTTTTGTCTATGTGTTTTCTTTGCAAAACCTGCATGACAAATTAGGAAATAATAGTCTGATCTGAAATAAATTAGATTTTGCCCAATTTGTCTCGACGAAATGGTATCATATGATAAAATTGAATTTGGCGAAGGGTCAGCTTTTATTTATTTATTTTTTGTTCCGGAGAGGGGGTGGGGCAAAATGGCTCCCAGGCCTTGTAGCTTAAAGAGTGTCACAAAACCGGCGTCTATTATGCGCTAAGGCATATAGAAACACGTTATACGTAGTGTTGGTAGGATTCGTTGTTCGAGGTTGTTGCAAGAAATCACTGGTAGCCCAGTAATAATACAAAGATCGAAGTCATAAAGCCCTGTCAACTGGTTATATAAAAAATGTCTCCAGCATCTTTCACCCCCAAAAGTCATTACAAAATCTCCAGAGGCTGATTTTGTATGCTGTCCAATTGATGAAAATATTGAAACTCATTTTACTCAATACTGATGTTGCATGTATATTGATCGCTCCGGTCTGTATGATGGCTGGTAATATAAACGGTAGCAAACCGATAACAAGTTAGACCCTCAGCTGTATACGGCATATCAAGCGAACCGATCTGAAACACGGATATATGATGTGTAAAATTACAGCCAACTTCGGGATTTTTTTTATAATTACACTTAGCCCGGTCATTTACGGCAAATTCCCATCCACAAGTCATTCTCACGCGACTGTCAGGGGTAGCGGGAAATTTGACTTCCGTTGCCTTGGCAGCCGGGTATTTACCTAAAAGTATTTGCCGAATTATCCCGCCGCCGAATTATCTCCCCTGATGGCGATCTTCGCCGTCTTGTTTGCAAACAAACATGGCAGCGTCCACAGACGACAGATTGGGCGCGTTTGCTGGCGATGAGATCGACTCGTTTCTGAGTAGCAACAATCCTAGAAACACAGAAAAGTCGACTAAATTTGCTGTGAAACTACTGAAGGACTACTGTACAGCAAAAGGCAGAGACATAGACTTTGAAATTCTCCCGGCAACCGAACTTAGTGTGCTACTCAAAGAATTCTACGTGAATTTACGTCGACACCATGGTGACTATTACAGCAAAAGCATATGTGGTGTAATTATGCAGATATACCATGCTTCGAGGGTATATTTGCGGACCGGGATATATCGCAAATACACCCGCGAAACCTGGTATATCTGTATAATATTTCATGTGTATATCATATCACTTTTTAATTACCGTACTTAGTGAGTTTAACAACGCACCCAATAGTACACGGGACCCAATAGGGGCGGGAGTGTGGCCATGGTGAAAGAGTGCACGCTCGTAATCACGGCTGCTGGTCTGGCGTGGGTTCGAATCCCACCGAGGACTTTCAGGATATGAAAATATCCCCGCTCACAGCTGGGCTTATCAGTGTCCAGGGTAAAAGGAACTGAGGGCACTCTCGTGTCCAGGCACATGTAGGCACCGTCGTGATATGGCTGAAAAATTGTTGAAAACGACGTTAAATCCTACTCACTCACTCACTCACCCAATAGTACACATAGCTTTCGTACAATTCTGTATGCCCTACCTCTGAGAGCTTTAAATCTTATAGTCAGAGATATGCTTCGCTCTGTGTCTTCAGAAAATATAATACCACCCACAATCACTAAAGTATGTCAAGATATAGCGTATTGTCGGTTGTATCGGTGAACATAATCGAAACATCCAAAGATCGGCTTTTCTTGAAGCTCAACTACTTAGATTAGGACTGGACATCATTAATTTACCCCAAATCCTGAATGATCCAGAGGTACGCAACGCTATATCAAACAATTTTAAGTTCGCAGAACCACCTTGCATTTCATATAAGTGTACTAAATCTAAAGCCACCAAAATATTCAATTACTCTAATGCTGTCAAGGAGTTTGACTGGAACTTATACACGTCGGGAGGCTATAGTTGCGATTGTGAATCGTCGAACTTTATCTATTCACCATGCAACCATATTGTGACTGATAACCTTGATATAGGGAGTGATAAGGACCTAAGAACAATCTTGATGAAGGGACCTAAATATAGAGAGCCGATCTGAAGGATAGTCCTGTCCGCATTAGAACAGTACGTATTGATTGGTCTAAGCGAGAAAAAATTGAACCTACAGTATTCGTTGACTGGCTGGATCTCACCAAGAGCAAATTCCTTGAAACAATCCGCTGGTTAAGGAACTGAGTGTAAACATATCATTATCAAATATGTCTTCTTAGTCCCAAACTGCGTTTACTCAAGGAAAGCGGAATTTGTCTTCCAAGCAATCATAACGACATATCTGGACTCCCAAAATGCATAAATCACCATACAAAAGTAGATTCATAGCTGGTTCTAGAAGCTGCACCAACAAGCTTCTTCCAACCAGGTTGACGAGGGCTCTTCAGGAGGTAGAAGCATTTTGGGAAAGGTATTGGGTCACTGTTTCCAAAAACTTTGGCGTTGAATGTAAGTGGATATTGAAACATTCAAACTGTCTTACGGAAGAACTTGATGCTAAAGATCCCATGCCGTACAGACATGTATCCACATGGGATTTCTCGACTCTCGATACTGCAATCCCTCATCAGGACCTTATTGACCGTCTAAGTTCAAGAAAACTGATCGCAGATATATTAATGTCAGAAACTTTGGCAACACAATATATCAACAGCGTATAGGTATTACAATAGGTACTATTTTTGCACCCCTGTTGGCTGATCTATATCTGTCTCTCATGAATATGACTATATGCAGGCGCTTTTAAAAAACGATTCATTCAAAGCCCGTTCCTTCTCATTCACCAAGCGCTATATAGACGATCTTCTCTCTGTAGATAATTGCTATAAAATGACGCAATCAAGGATATATATCCACCTTCACTGAATTTGGAGGAAACTGCAGATAGTCCCAGCGGCACATCATATTTAGACCTACTAAGAATACTGATCAGCGATACGGATTTGATATTTTTGGAACATCATGATGTCTTGCCGGCATCATTGAAAACTGTTGACCGCTTCATTCTTGCAGGAAACTAGCCTATGTTTATGTAAACTTTTATTCTTTAAATGACGACGGCTGAGTTATGAATGCCAGACCAGACGTTTGTAATCTGCATGTAACCTTCATTCACCTTTCCGACCTATTACCGCGAGACAACTCACGCAGCTGAGATACAAGGGTGACTGAGATACATCCTTATCTCGATAACGACTTTACCAAGAATATCATGAGGATTAATATAAACTGTAATTGTAACTATAATGCATTCATTCAAAATAGCAACGATATATATCGAAATGGAAAATCTTCCCTTTATTATGCTGAAGCATTACTCTTTACAAGCCCGTCTAGGCCGAGATGGTCTTATCTTCATTTCAGTGCTTTTGAGGGAATAGTAATGGCCTTTCCAGAAGTACCAGACTATTCCACGAGCATAGATGGTAGTGGTCCCACCGAGGTAGAGACCGTTCAAATTTGAAGAGTGACAGGCAGCATACCACCAAGCTCCATGATAAAGGTTGGCACAGCTCAAGGGGGAAGTGTCGTGATCTTTATCTTTAGTTGAGAATCTGTAACCGTTCTGATGAACCATGGCATCACCTGAAACGAGCAAAATCCAACCATGAAACAATGAAGTATTTGTGATATACAGCCGGTATGAAAGATGTATTGTTTGTAAAAACATTCTATTTGTCTATTGGTTTCTGTCAGACATAATGGATATAGTGGAGAAGTCAATTGACTCGGAACATTTCATGGTGCCTTCGATCAATTTACTTAGATCAGCTGCAGGACATTCAGCTAAAACCATATTAGTAGATAAATTATACAATTGGCTACAATAGTGTAGTTCTGTACTTTTTGGCTAGTGGGAATCTCCCAGGAACACGTAGTGGGAGATTTTCCCAGAGATATCAATTATGAAATTGAAAATTCTTTTTTGTTTTTATTACATTTCTTATAAACGGTGCACTTCAAAGTCCGATAGTCAATACAACATGGTACGACGGTATATTTTATCTTCAATTTAAAAAAAAACCTCCGTACCAAGAGATGCTACTCAGGGCACCAACACTGAAGCGCTATATTCCCTGTTTGTGGTTTTTGGGATAATTCTTTCCTCATTTGGAAAACTGATACATTTTTCCATGGATAAACCAGGGAAACTAGGCATACATCATGTTAGACAGGTTTTTAGACTATGTTAGTCGGGCCATTTGTAGCCAAATTTATTACTATTGTGTTCGTATCAGCAGACACATTATTCTTCACCAGGGCCAGGGTATGTGTATATAAATACACATGATGATAGCAAAGGGTCTTACATTAGTGTGATCACGGCACATATTGTTCTCCTTGAATATGCAGAGAACAAATGACTAGTACAGCACAGTGCTATGCAGTTAGTATCTAATTCCCTGAAATCAATTTGAAGCTAATGCTGTTATATGGTCTTTGGATTATGAACGCGGAAATTCTTTAATGGACGACGACTCAATAATGAATAACGGACTACGTGCTTGTACTTCATGAGATTTCAGGATAAAAATAGATATTGCGAGGAATTTCACTGATCTGAGAAATATTGATCCCGATATATTGGGGAAGATCCCGTTTCCTCGTATTGTGAGACAGACAGTAGTATAAACAACCGCCTTTAATGCACGAATGGCATATGTTCGCGTCGGCATTGACCTCGCAGCATGTTTTGTGAAGGTTAGTCAATTCTGTAACTGTGGTCCGGCTGATGCGGTCAGGTAGATGATGTCATTGTCGACATGAACCCTCAAAGAAACTAGACAGTGGTCATTTATTTTCCTTATGCTCCTTTTCATGCATGCGGCAGATGGTCAATTTTCTTCCATTATTGATACGCGCTTTCGTGTTAGGGATTCAGATGGGACACATTGTCTCTTGGTTACATCTTTGCCTCCCTCGATAATAAACTGAGTTTGATTGCTCAGAAACATTACCACGCAAGTGTCTGATCAAAATTCAGCCGCAGTTTCAAACGAAAGTCAAGTCTACAAGACCTTGCAAAAGTTCCTTTCGACAAATGCTTCTGTCAGCAAATGATTCTGTCGAGAAATGTTGCGGTTTACAAATATCCCTGTCGACAAATGTTCCAGTTATCAAATGTTCTTTTTGAAAAATGTTGCTGTTTGCAAGTGTTCCTGATGACAAATGTTCCTGTCAACAAATGTTCCTATCTACATATGTTGCTGTTGACAAATGAAATACGCCTACAAACTAAAGAGGAGAAGCTCCGAAAAGACCAACACAATATGTAATCACCTCATCATGTGCCAGTGATTTTATATTAGGTTCAGGGGATCCATTAAAACCATCACAATGTTTTTTGTCGTGCTTTTGAATAATTCTCCTACATGCCACAAACCAACTCGTTCGTTACGTGATTGCTGGAATTGATGGACATTTTACACTTTTATTCGTATACAAGTAGTTCGATTTGCGCAAAGGAACTATTTTGATTTACCGACATTCGGCGAACCGTGAAATCCTGACACGTTCAGTTTGTAGTCGTGGAGAGGCCCAGATATACCAAAATGGTCATATTTAGCAAACCCATGGTTAGATTCGAAGTCCTCCATGTCAATCTGAAGTTCGTTGTCACCTTGAGACGTCAATATGTACAACTTGAAGTTACCTGTCAATTGAACATCAAGTGAAGAGAATGTATAAATCTTGCTATTTTTCTGTCGAGTGACTCAGATGCGGATACTATTAAAAGTTGGATAATTAATTTAATTGAATTTTATAGAAACTACAAACACAGTGACTTCGTTTAATTTTTTTGTGGCGTCCACACAAGTGGTGAATCTTTTATTGTAGCGCCTTGTTATGACGTCACGGCAGAAACATCATTTGTATTGTTGACATCACACGATCGCGCAATTCCCAACGCTTGTATTTGAAAGAGCCATTTCAATGCCCCATCTCTGGAAGACGTTCCGTGATCCTTGAATATTCTGTCAAATATCAGTGATAACCAATATGAGATGTTGTCCCGCGACTCACACCTCCAATATCCCTCTTATGCCGAGAATGGTGACGAAGATTTATGGAAACGAATATGAATATATATGTTCTGTGGTAGGGTATGGAGTTGTTTTCGGGATTCCAGACAGAACTTATTTTTACCGTAATCCATCCTACAATCCAAGATGGCGACTGCGAGGTCCTGTGCGATTTTCGCTCTCCTGATTTTACTTGGATTTTTACCTTTGTGCAAAACTTTCGGTGCTGGTGTTATCCCGAAATACAATGCGAGTAGTGTGGAAAGATATGTGAGGAAGTTTTCGGGTGGAAAAACACTTTATTATAGGAACTCTGTTGCAACTTTCCAGCCAGTACTATTGACGAGAAGCTCCAGTATTCAACACTCGGGCTTGTGCATAGCTTCTTGCGAAGACGTACACCCAAACCCGGGTCCCGATTCAAATCGAACAACTAATGGAAATGAAAACCAGGATAACAAACTGTTTAAAACCCAACATTAAATATCCAGTCGTCGTCACCGCGGTTAAAACTTTTACACCGCGATGGAAACTTTTTCACCGCCGTTAAAACATTTACACCGCGGTGGAAACTTTTTCACCGCGGTTAAAACTTTTACACCGCGGTGGAAACTTTTACACCGCGGTTAAAACGTTTACACCGCGGTTAAAATTTTTACACCGTGGTGGAAACTTTTACACCGCGGTGGAAACTCTTTCACCGCGGTTAAATCTTTTTTGTCGCGGTGGAAACTTTTTCACCGCGGCTAAAACTTTCACACCGCGGTGGAAACTTTTTCACCGCCGTTGATACTTTTACACCGCGGTGGAAACATTTACACCGCGGTTAAAACTTTTACACCGCGGATAAAACTTTTACACCGCGGTTAAAACTTTTACACCACGGATAAAACTTTTTCACCGCGGTTACAACTTTTACACCAGGCTGGAAACTTTTACACCGCGCTGGAAACTTTTACATCGCGGTGGGATCTTTTCCCTCACTTTTTTCCGTCGGAAGAGGATTGCGAAATTTCGCGAAATGTTGACAGAAAACACAGAAAAGTCAAAAAACACGAATGTATCTCCCACCGTGGTGCAAAGTATTTTTAACCGCGGTGGAAAGTATTCCCACCGCGGTGGAAAGTACTTCTCACCGCGGTGGAAAGTACTTCTCACCGCGGTGAAAAGTGTTTCCCACCGCGGTGGAAGTATTCCCCATCGCGGTGGAAAGTATTTCTCACCGCGGTGGAAAGTATTTCTCACCGCGGGGGAAAGTATTTCCCACCGTGGGGGAAAGTATTTTTCACCGCGGTGATAAGTATTTCCCACCGCGGTGGAAAGTATTTCACAATTTTTTTCATGAGCAGAAGAGAGAAATTACGCTATCTTTTCGAAAGAAAACACAGAAAATTCGAACAAGAACTCTGAAAAGTCGAAGGAAAACACGGAAAAGTCGAAGGAAAACATGAAAAAGTTGACGAAAAACACCTAAAAGGTAAAAAACATGAATGCCCCTACGGGCCACCGTAAGGACCGGATAGAATGCGGTTGATAATTTGCTCGTGTGGCTCGGCTAGTTCGTCTTCAATAGCAAGAGACCAGGCCAACTGGACGGCTGACCGATCTTCAACAAACAGCCGGTCCACGATAGGCAGCACTTTCTAACGTAAACCTTCTGTTGGAGTTCTGGTAACGCCCCACGCCTGCAAAGAATAGCCACGGTGTACGTATATGGCATTCTTTTTTGTGGATGAGCTTACCGTCGAGTTCACAGCTCAACATCTATTTAAACTTGGTCCAGCCGTCACGGTGTAGCGTAACCGTTTTCGATGTGGACTTCCACCATATTCTGCGATGGTGGCTTTATCCTCACAGACGTATAACCCCACCTCCGGTGTAATGTAAGAACGGCTCCAAGGACTGGCGACTGCATTACCCACACCGTCATTGACTTGTATTTAGTTATTTTTTTAATGTACACATGGCAGTGTGACTAACGTCACAGGACCTACGAAGTAAGGTTTTATATGATTTAAATGTGTATTCGAGAGATGACTTGGGGGCCCTATGTGCTACCGTGAGAGAATTGACATTGGGTACTATTAACTTTCCCAGGTGTCACCGCTGGTGAGTCATTAGCGTAGCAACTATTATCGCCCTCAGTTCGTATTACCCCGGACACTTATCAGACCAGCAGTGCAGCACGAGGTCACTCATCCAAGTCTTGACCGGGCTCAAAGTCGCTTAACTTCGGTGATTTTACGAGAACGTGATAAGCCGTATCAGGGAACCTTCAAAAGTCACAGTGAAACATACAGCCAAGGGTTCCCGATGGGCATGACTGCACACGCGGAGATTTTGGGACCTGTCCAGCCCGGGGGGGGCAAATGGCCCCCCCCTAATTATTTTTCTTACCCCTTTAGCTAGGGAGCTGAAACTTATCACCCTATACCCTTGGGTCAAGCTCTACCAGAAAATGTGAAAAAATCCAAGATGGTCGCTTCGATGACGTCACAGTGACGTCATTTTCAAAAACGGCTTTTTTTGGTCGATTTTTCGGTCAGATTTTCCGAATTTTTTATTTTTGCAATTTCTCCACAAAAAATGCATGACAAATTTGATGTGAAATAAAATAGTTTTTGGCCACTTTTCATCGCGGAAAAGCAGAAATGTTGAAGAAAGATGACAAAAACATCACTTTTCTGCTACCCCATGTGGCCGCCATCTTGGATTTACCCATGATCCTCTGCTCGGGGGGTTATGCAAATAAGCTCAAAATGACCCCAATAAGATAAACTATAAAGTCTCGGAGTTTCTGCTCTCCGTTTTTTGTCGTTCCGGATATAGCGCAGACAGTCCAGGTAGGGTTAAGTAGAAAAAAACAACAATATCACACATGAACACATGTATATCGTTCTAAGATTAGTTTCAAAGGCCAAAATACGTAAGGAAATAAAAAATAAAATAAAAAATATACAAAGAATAATAAAACAAAAACAAAAAAATAGAACAAATCAACACTTGTACAAATCAGTTGTTTCGGAATAACACCAGATAGACGTTCGCATAGAAGAGCGAGGGAACAAAACACATCAGTTAAGTAGTTTCAGCCACAGACACCACTCTTTTTTAAACTGTTCAATTGTTTCGTGCTTCATAGCACTGGACTGTTCTATATTTAAATATTTGTTGATGACATGCTGCAAACCATAAAGATGTAAGGTTTTTCCGTGGCATCTAGAATGAAATTCAGTGGTTTGTAATAGCCATATTCTTAGTTATTCCGAATAGAATTTCCTTTTTAGAGACATTGATAAGAATGTTTATTTTTTCCTACGAAGAAGGCTACCATCTGCAAATTGTCCGGTAGTCAGTCAGTCAGTCAGCGAGTCCATCCGAATGCTTTCGTCCACAAAATAAGGAGAACGGTTGATATTAGAACCTTGATTTTTGGCATGAACGTGCATTAGGGCATTAATACCAGCAAGTTCTAAGCTGAACGAATTTGATTTATAATTCTTTTTTTAATTATTCATTGACGGCTCAGCGAGTGCACTGTCATGCCCATCGGGAACCCTTGTAAGTTCCATTGTGATTTTTGAAGGTTCCCTGATACGGCATATCACGTTGGACACACTGGTTCTCGTAAAATCACCGAAGTTAAGCGACTTTGAGCCCGGCCAAGACTTGGATGGGTGACCTCGTCTTGTACTGCTGGGCTGATAAGTTTCCAGGTTAATAGGGACCGAGGGCGATAGTAGTTGCTACGCTAATGACTCACCAGCGGTGACATCTGAGAAAGTTAATAGTACCCACTGTCAATTAGAGACTGCTATACATGACAGTGTGATTAACGTCACCGGACCCACCGGACGCCCACTGAACTCTTGGAAATCCCCCCGTCCCAAGTTGAAATCCTGCCTATATGAAGATGGGCAATTTTCATCAAAAGTAGGTCAGCTCAGAACTTTCTGGTAACAGTCCCCTATTGCACCTTCATGCAAAATCAAGGTTCTAATGTCAACGGTTCTCCTTATTTTGCCGACGAAATGATTCGGATGGACTCACTCACTCACTGACTACCGGACAATTTGCAGATGGTAGCTTACTTCGTAGGAGAAAAGCTTCTTAAGAATAGCCGAAAGACGTTTCCAAGATCAATTCATTCAGAAGTGGCAAAGCGATATCTCCAATTCTTCAAAAGGTAAAAAGCACAGTGCTTGCCAGAATCTTACGACATACAGAGAACAATATCTACCTCGTCATGTGTACGTTAAGACCAAATTAAACTATTGTTACTAAAGAAGGCTAAAAATAAGCCACTGAAACTTAAATATATAATGAAAGTACTAATACTGCTGGTGTCGGGTTTCCGCATTCTCATTCCATCAGATTGCATTCGTCCTACAGTCAGATATAGGCCTACCCTATGATTGCACTGGGGGTTAACGCGCCCTCCTACCCTCGTGGCTCTCCGCAAATCAGCATAGTTCGCTTCTAAATGGTGGTGCAGCATGCCACAGCTAAACAAGACGTTTTCCCATGTGGTCCTGTGTAACATGACAGTGTGACTAACATCATAGGACCTTCGACATAGGGTAGGCATTAGGACTCCGACGCGCATTGAACACTTGGACCCCCCAAGTTGAACTCCTGCCTATATTAAGATGGGCACCGCCCAAGTCAGAATCACTAATGATTTTCATAAACAATCATCAGAAATTGTCATCAAAAGTGGGTCAGCTCAGAACTTGCTGTTAACAGTCCCCTAGTGCACCTTCATGCCAAAAATCAAGCTTCTGATGCCAACGGTTCTCCTTATTTTGCCGACGAAAGGATTCGGATGGACTCACTCACTCACTGACTGACTGACTGACTGACTCACTCACTCACTCACTCATTACCGGACAATTTGCAAATGAGAGCCTACTTCGTAGGAATAAATTCTCTCACGGTAACGCATAGTGCCCCCAAGTCATCTCTCGAGTACACACTTAAATCATATCAAACCCTACTTCGTAGGTCCTGTGACGTTAGTCACACTGCCATGTGAGTAAATCCATTTTCTAAAAGACTCCAAAAGATCATCTGCTATTATGCATTCACCAAATATATGTTGAATAGTTTCAGTCTGCTGTTGGCAAAAGGAACAGTTATCATCATTCCTAATTCCCATTTGTAGCAACAGTTTATTTGTGGCTAGGATATGATGATTGATCCTATACTGTAACCACTGCAATTTTGTGTTCTTACAGCATTTGAAGGGCAGCTGATATATGTATTTCCATTCATGGGGTAATATAGATTCGTATTTTTCTTGACTTTTAGGGGTAGTGTTTTTCAACATAGAAATATAAATGTCTTTACAACCTGTCGGATGTCTCAATATGATGCGGAGATTGCTTGGAATATATAGATTGTAAGCCCTGTGTGGTACTGGTTGTAAATTGCAGTGGCTAAAGTAAGTTGTTATTGCATTACAGACGCCCCAGTATTCTACAAAATTAGTTTTAAATTTAAATTAATTTATGTAATCTATAAAGATACCGTCCTCATCAATCAGGTTGCCAATAAAGTGCCAACCACCTTTATACCAATTTTTGTAGAAAATGCTCTGTGCATTCACTTTAATAAATTTGGTTAACCAAATTTTTGTATAGTATCGATCCTCGGGTGTGAGCGCACGGAAGTTTTCATTAACGGTTCTGCAAGCACGAAGTACGTCAACCCAAAATAGGTTAGTACATTGATCGCTTATATGGGTTAGATAGTCATCTCTTTTATGAACAAGATCATGAATAGTACATATCGATATTTCAAACAACTCCTTGTACTGACTTTCCTGTGACAGTAGTCTACGGATCCAGGTTTTTTTAAGAGCCGTTATGAAATGTTGCAAATTATTCATTCTTAATCCCTCATTCTCGTATACTTGGCAAAGAATGTCCCTTTTAATTCTTTCTTGTTTTGATTGCCATATAAACGAGTAAAATAAAGAATTAATGTTTTTACGTAGTCATTTGGATGGGGGGGCAATGAATAGGTGATTTTGGGTTTTGATATAATCATTGTTTTTAATACTGTAATTCTTCCTAGTGGTGTCAACCTTCGTTTTGACCATTAATCTAGCTTCAACTGTATTTCTTTTACTATTTTTCATAATTCAGCTAAATCATCGAATCCAAGGTACAAGAAAATAATATTCCGAGATGAGTAAAGTTAGACTGTTCCCAGTTAAGCTTATATCTGTGATTAAACGTCTCCCCTCCATTTTTTGTTGCATTCTATCCACATAGATCTTGTTTTTGTGATATTCAGTTTCAAACCTGAAAGTAAGGCGTATGTATCTAAAGTTAACAGTGCTTCCTTTTGTGAATTTTCAGAACCATCGATGAGTAATGCTGTGTCTTCTGTGTACTGTGAAATCTTAAATTCGCTGTTTCCTATTTTTATTTCCTTTGTGTTAGTAGTAGTAAAAGGGCCGCTGGCCGCACATTTTCGCCAGGGGGCGCCACCAGTCACGGAGCATGCGGAGTTCACGTGACGATCACGTGATCAGGCGCCCCCCCCCCCTGGCGGAAATGTGCGCCCAGCGGTCCTTTCATAATGTGAACTTTCAAGACGCCGATTTTCAAAATGGCGACCGCACAACGTTCGTCCTACGTTAGTCCCGGAATGCACGTCATCAAGCAGGGTCTCGGACAATATTGCCATCTATTTGCTCATTATAAATGGCAAGTGGGGAACTCTGCGTTTCTCCACAAAGATTTACCCAAAACCGTATTGGCACGAAAAAAATACCTGATACCATGGGAAGTAAGACTTATAGTAATAAACGTACCCTATAGGTGTTGTACGATGTTTTTATGACGAGTCTATTATCAGTGCCACCCCAGGGTCGAGCGTTTATTGCCCATTATGTCTCCACAAGAAATAAACATACCAAATGGCGGCGCTTGCTGTGAGCATTCCCTTTTGATATCACGACATCGATCGTGCTGCCCGCTGGAGGCAAGGAAGACAGCTTTGACAGGGCGAACCCTCTGTGGCGCAAGTTCCGGGTGTTCTCCCCTGATCCGCACATTTGCATCTATACGGGAAATGCCTGTATGGGGTATAGGGTAGGGGGGGGGGTCATTTTTTTTATTGTGGATTTTACTATGGGTTGTAAGATCTTGTTTTCTTTGTCTCGAGCTGTAGAACACGATGGGAGGGGTCTAGAAGCTAAGCGGTGAAATTTTTTGAAAAGTTCACGGAGGTCTGGATAGGCTCATACTGGCTCAGTGCACAATGTTGAAACTTATATGAAACTGACACATGCTCATTGCGGTATGGGTTGTGGGATCTTGTTTTTCACGTCTCACCACACAGAACACGATGGGCGAGGTCTTGAAGCGATTGGTTGAATTTTTTTGAAAAAGTCACTGTGCGCATACGTAGTGGGTAAATAGCGCTGGGTGGACCTTTTGGGGGCGAGAGTGGCGAGTGGTCCGATTGGATCGAGTGAGGTATCACTGTAAAGCATACGTAAGGGGGCATCCGACGGAAGGGGTTTGACATGGAACTGACGTATGCCTGTTGTACGTTATCCTCTCCGCCGTCTTCGATTACGGCAGCATAAATACGAATAGCTTCATGCACAATACGATCCCAGAAGGTAGGTTATTTCTCACTTTCCTGGGACGTAGGCTGACCATATGAGGTCGAGCTCTCCGTATAACTAGACTCCCAGCAATCTCTGTTTCGGTATCAGTCAACAGTCTCCGTATCGGCTTCTTGTGCCTCGGAGTCTTCAATCCCAAGTATATTTTTCGCGTGTCGCATCATATCGTAACGTCTGGTGAACGTGCGTTCGCACTTAGAGCAAGTATAAGCCATGTTGACGGTTGAACGTCGACTGTGCGAGTCTTGGAAATACACTTGCTTTTATAGGCAGTAACGCCCGTCAACGCTTAGCTTAACGCTTCACCGCCGTGGTGAAGTAGCTCAGAAGCTCTGATTTTCATGGAATTGCCACCAATACATCGAAATGCAGTGACGCTCGTCAGCGCTCGTCGCTACGCCTTAACGCCCTATCTTTACGCCTTAACGCCCTATCTTTACGCCTTAACGCCCGTCTCAGCGCATTAACGAGCGATAAAGGGGATTTGGAGGACGATTGTTCATTGACCTCTCAGTACAATTCCGCTCACGTGACCGGAAGTGGCCTTTGAAAAGTTGATTTGGAGGACCATTGACCTTTGAACTCTGGGTGCACTGTATCTCATGATGCATCACTTCTGGTCACCTGACCGGAAGTGACCTTTGACCACGTGACCGCAAATGACCTTTGAACCCCTGCGCTGCTCGGAAATGACGTCATCGCACGTATGCGCACACACACACATACCTGGTGCACCCTGTACCCTATAGCCAGTTGGGCATAGGGTACACCAGGGTGCAAGTTCAATGGTCCTCTAAATCATCTTTTCAAAGGTCACTTCCTGTCATGTGAGCAGAATTGCTCTCAGAGGTCAAAGGACAATCGTCCTCCAAATCCCCTTTATCGCTCGTTAAGGCGCTGAGACGGGCGTTAAGGCGTAAAGATAGGGCGTTAAGGCATTGAGACGGACTTCAAGAGGTAACGACGGGCGTTGACGGTCGTCACTGCATTCCGATGTATTGGTGGCAATTCCATGAAAATCAGAGCTTCTGATCTAGTTCACCAGGGCGTTGAAGCGTTAAGCTAAGCGTTGGCGGGCGTTACTGTCGATAAAATCAAGTGTATTCCCAAAACACGCACAGTCGATGTTCAACCGTCAACATAGCTTATACTTGCTCTAAGTGCGAACGTACGTTCACAAGACGTTACGATAGGATGCGACACGAGAAAAATATAGATGGAATTGAAGACTCCGAGGCACAAGAAGCCGATACAGAGGCTGGTGAGAGTCCACCGACTGATACCGAAACAGATAGTCCGCCTACGTCCCACGAAAGTGAGACAGAACCTACCTTCTGGGGTCGTATTTGGCATGAAGCTGTTCAGTTATGCCGGGGTAGTCGAAGACGCCGGAGAGGATAACGTACAACAGGCATACACCCAAATGCGGCCCTGCATTAGGAAAACAGACATGGTCATATATGAACGGTAAAGCCCGCTCTCGCTTGAAATGAAAGGCGACCCCACGCACAGGTCCATCATTAAGACCAAGCGTCACTTGGAAGAGGATATGGTGTTACTACCCACCGTGACCTTGGAAAGTGCGATCAGAATGCGAAAACAACTGTTTCAGGACATGCTGCCCGAACAATATCCCGGCCTGGCCGACGACGATTAGAACAAACGGATGAGAGCGAATATGGACGAAGATTGAATTTTCTGAAATGGCGACTTCTGATTGGACAAGAGCAGCCGAGAATGCACCTAACGGGCAAGAGCGATTATGACAGGTACAGCGCCAAATGGCGGTCTCTGATTGAACAAGAGTACTTGAATTGTAAACATACCCAACGCGGCTCCCCCAGCGTGGATATGATGTAACATTGGGGAGAATAATCTTTTTGAAAACTTGTTGTTGGGTACAGATGACCCCTTTTGGTGATATCCCCATATATCCAGCCCCACTGGTTCTAGGTACAATGTTTCAATTCATTTTGCGCATATGTAGCCCTATTCCTCACCAAACGCTTTCCTAACGCGGAAGCTGGAGTCCAGTCGACCCACTTGATGATATCCCCATGTCCCTAGCCCCAGAGGTTCACTGTACAGTGTTCCACTTCTGGTTGTTTATACGGATCCCTATTCCACACTCCACATTACCCTAGAGTGGATGTTGGATCCAGGCGACTCATTTGGTGAGAGCTCCGTGTCTCCAGCTTAACTGGTTCTCTGTACAGGTGTTCAGTTCCCACTGCGCATGCGCCTAGCTATTCATCACCGACACTGCTCCAGTGCCGCAAAATGGGTTCAGACGACGCATGTCTCTGACCTCACTGGTTCTCGGCAAAGTGTTTCGCTTCAGGTCGCGTATATGAAGCCCTATTCATCACCAAATACTTCCTAAGGCGGAAGCATGAATCCAGGCGACTCACTTGGTGGAATTCCCCTATATCTAGCCCACTGGTTCTCCTTACAGTGTTCACTTCTGGTTGCAAATGCGTATCAGTGATCTTCACCCCACACTACCCTTGGGCGGAAGCTGTGTCCAGGCGACTCCGTTCCTCTCAAACCACTGGTTCTCCCTACGCATGTGAATCTCTATTCCTCACCAAGCATTTGGTGGAATTCGCTTGTTTCTAGCCCCTCTGGTTCTCCGATCAGCGTTCCATTTCTGGTTGCTCATCCATATTCCTCATCTCACATTGTTCAATGGTGGAAGCCTGGATACGGGCGACTCATTTGGTAAATTCCCCGTGTCCCTAGCCCCACAGGTTCTCCGCATAGGGTTCCACTTCCGGTTGCTCAGGCACAATCCTAATTCTCCACCCACATTGCTCTATGGCGGAAGCCTGGGTACAGGAGACGTATTTGGTGAAACCCCCATGTCTCTCGACCCGATGGTTCTCCCTACATGGTTCCTCTTTCAGTCACGCATGCGCAGCCCTACTCTGCACCCTACGTTACTGTGGAGCGAGAACCTGGGACCACCTGAATCATTTGGTAAATCGCCATGTCTCTATCTCTGCTGGTTTTCCGTAAAGTGTTCCACTTCCGATTGCACCTAACGGGCAAGAGTGAATATGACAGGTACAGCGCCAAATGGCGGTCTCTGATTAAACAAGAGTACCTGAATTGTAAACATACTCAACGCGGCTCCCCCAGCGTGGATATGATGTAACATTGGGGAGAATAAACTTTTTGAAAACTTGTTGTTGGGTACAGGTGACTCCTTTTGGTGATATCCCCATATATCCAGCCCCACTGGTTCTAGGTACAATGTTTCAATTCATTTTGCGCATATGTAGCCCTATTCCTCACCAAACGCTTTCCTAACGCGGAAGCTGGAGTCCAGTCGACCCACTTGATGATATCCCCATGTCCCTAGCCCCAGAGGTTCACTGTACAGTGTTCCACTTCTGGTTGTTTATACGGATCCCTATTCCACACTCCACATTACCCTAGAGTGGATGTTGGATCCAGGCGACTCATTTGGTGAGAGCTCCGTGTCTCCAGCTTAACTGGTTCTCTGTACAGGTGTTCAGTTCCCACTGCGCATGCGCCTAGCTATTCATCACCGACACTGCTCCAGTGCCGCAAAATGGGTTCAGACGACGCATGTCTCTGACCTCACTGGTTCTCGGCAAAGTGTTTCGCTTCAGGTCGCGTATATGAAGCCCTATTCATCACCAAATACTTCCTAAGGCGGAAGCATGAATCCAGGCGACTCACTTGGTGGAATTCCCCTATATCTAGCCCACTGGTTCTCCTTACAGTGTTCACTTCTGGTTGCAAATGCGTATCAGTGATCTTCACCCCACACTACCCTTGGGCGGAAGCTGTGTCCAGGCGACTCCGTTCCTCTCAAACCACTGGTTCTCCCTACGCATGTGAATCTCTATTCCTCACCAAGCATTTGGTGGAATTCGCTTGTTTCTAGCCCCTCTGGTTCTCCGATCAGCGTTCCATTTCTGGTTGCTCATCCATATTCCTCATCTCACATTGTTCAATGGTGGAAGCCTGGATACGGGCGACTCATTTGGTAAATTCCCCGTGTCCCTAGCCCCACAGGTTCTCCGCATAGGGTTCCACTTCCGGTTGCTCAGGCACAATCCTAATTCTCCACCCACATTGCTCTATGGCGGAAGCCTGGGTACAGGAGACGTATTTGGTGAAACCCCCATGTCTCTCGACCCGATGGTTCTCCCTACATGGTTCCTCTTTCAGTCACGCATGCGCAGCCCTACTGCGCACCCTACATTATTGTGGAGCGAGGACCTGGGACCACCTGAATCATTTGGTAAATCGCCATGTCTCTATCTCTGCTGGTTTTCCGTACAGTGTTCCACTTCCGATTGCGCATGCGCAGCCCTGTCCTCACCTCACATTGCCCTGTTAAAATGCCTGGGTCCAGTCGCTCTTTGGCACTCGTATTTATTTAAATTTACATATGACTTTTGCAACGTCACAACCTTCCGGCTCAGATAGGGGACGTACACACACGGAGCACGAAAATGACAGGTTCCAAAAGTTCCAGGTAGTTGCCATGGCATTTGACCTTTGAAAGGTTTTTTGACCTTTGACCTTTCCGGTCACGTAACCTGAAATGACCTTTGACCCCACGCGTCATTTTGACGATATTGTGCGCATGTACTGTGGTCAAAGGTCAATTCCGGTCACGTGACTGGAACTGGAAGTGACTTCACAAAGATCAAACGTCAATATACCCCTAAAGCCTCTTTTACTACTACTTGTTCGCATCCTATAAATGTTCGAATGTATTTTGTTTATGTCTTTGTGGCGATAGAACACGGATCTCAATGTTTTTCTTTCTCTCCTGAATGTGGTTATTTCAATTGCGGGTGTGAGTGTGTGTGCGTGCGGTTTGGGCGTGTCTGCCAGTAGGAAAATGTGCCAGTCTGTGTTAAAGTTAATATATTCAGGCTAGTATAAATACTGAAATGCCGGTTCCGGATCAGAGGACCCGATTGAAGAGTGATTTGATTCTTTTTTTCAGAATGAATGCAGTGTGTTTAATGCTACATATAAGGCGGTGAGTGCTTGATGTATTGATTTAAACTGTATATTTATTTCAAAAGAAAACTGGGATCGGCGAGCAGGCGCATTGCCTATATTAACGCCTTTCCCAAACACTTTGAAAAAAACGTAATGTACATTGGCGGATATATAGTATATAGGTCAAATTAAATATAAATGTATATAAGATTAAGTGAATACATAAATCTGCTGATTAATATAAAGGGCGTACTGTGTATCAGTATTTGCATCAGACGTGCATATGTGCATGCATACACATCTTAATAAATAATTAATAAATTGGCATACTGCGATATACGCAGCGGAGCAAGGTTTATACAAACAGTTGTACATCATATTGTACACACGTAGATAATGAATTAATACATATACCATAAAATGAAGGCAGATATTATCGTGTGTGTATATATACATCAGTTCATTTGATTTGAATACATATCAGTGATAATAACCCGAACTGAGATAAATAAGATAAATGCAAGCAGAAACTATGATGGATTTGATAGACCTGGATGCAGTTCAAGTTATTCCTGAAATCTGTTGGACTGTACAATGAACATTTGAACACAGGTAAAAATGTTTGTGTTTTCAGCAGATATCAATAATGGATTTCCGAATAAAAGAGTGTCAATGTCGTAGTTTGGTAGTTGGGTTATTCTATTTCTAATTACAGTATATACGGGACAAAAAAGAAAGAAATGTTCTGGAGTTTCATTCGGATGCCCACATGTACAAGCTGGGGATTCACGGAGATGTCGTGTGTACATTTGAGAAGTAAGTGAACTGCATCCAAGTCGTAAACGTGAATGGATGATCTGGACTTTCCTGTCACCAATATAGTAATAAGGAGGAACAATTTTATCGTTTCTGGAGAGATTTCGACGGAAAGAAGAGTAACTAACAGAATTTCGAATAGCGACATCTAGATTATTCCACATACGGATGACAGAAGGAAGGAACGAGTTTTTTTATATAATTCAGTTCGTGCATAAGGAGGTGTAATATTATCTATATTGCGCAATATATAACTTGATATAGATGAGTTTGGGAATGGAGCTAGAGAGGAGAGATAAGCTGGCGTGCTCCCATTGACCATTTTATAGAATAAACATAATTTGTGTCTATTTCTACGTTTATATAGCGGTATGAAGCCTGTTTCTTCGTACAGGAGAGCATGGCCTGTACCACGAATGCATCCAGATATAGACCGCAGTGCATCTAATTGAAGATCTTCAAGAATGGCAGATTCATATTGGTAGCAATTGCACCAGACAACATCGGCATAATCAAAGATAGGTAGTATGAATGAAGAGTAAAGCCTTTCCAGAGAACGGCGAGAGAGTCGATATTTCAGGCTGCGTAGGCAGTAAATCATGGGAGAGATCTTGTCGACAAGCGATTGAACGTGACCTGACCAACGTCCCGACGAATGGAATGTTAACCCTAGATGCTTATGTTGGGTAACCTCAGAAATTGGTAGATTTCCCAGGTTGAGATTGGGACCCCGGACTGAGTTTCTTTTCAGGGAAAATAAGATTCCTTTCGTTTTGGCTGCACTAAATTTTACCAGCCAGGTTTCAGCCCATGTAGAGATAGTTTGCAGAGACGTGTTCAATATATTGGCAGAAGTATCTGGATTTTCAACAGTTATATATAGTGAAGTGTCATCGGCAAACAGTCTAATATTGCATCTTATGTCATTGACGATATCATTAATGTAGAAGAGGAAGAGAAGTGGTCCGAGAACAGACCCTTGTGGAACCCCAGCGTTTATGTTTCTTGGGTCCGATGATTTGCCGTCTATCCCCACAATTTGACGCCTATCAGAGAGGTAATCGCGAAACCAACCAAGAAGAGCTCCCCTGATTCCAATGGATTCAAGTTTGCGAAGCAGTCCCTTGTGTCACACTCTGTCAAAAGTTTTTGTTATATCACAAAAGACAGCGAGAACTTCTTTACCTTCGTCCAGAGCTTTACATATAAAATTGTAAATATCAGTCAGTTGATAGACTGTACTATCACCCGGAATAAAGCCGGACTGGAGATTGGAAAGAAGAATATTATCCAGAAGAAAGTTGAAGAGATATTTGAAAATACACTTTTCGAAAACTTTGCTGATATTATTTGTTAAGGATATGGGTCTATAATTTGTAATTTCATTTTTGCTTCCTTTTTTGTGAATTGGGGTTACGTTTGCCAGTTTCCAGTTTTCGGGCATACTCTCTTCTAAGAGACATTTATTAAAAAAATTCATTAACGGATATGCAAGTACAGAGGCTGCACATTTCAACAGTCTATTACTTATACGATCAGGTCCCACTGCTTTACTTATATCGAGCCCGAGGAGGATGTTTCTCACATCGTCATATGTTGTCAAGAATATTAGTATGGAGAGGTAATATAGGAGGTTCTTTACCAACATCGTCTAAAGATGAACACTCAATAAAATAGTTGTTAAACAAATTCGCTATATCATTCGGCTCATGTGATACTTTTCCATTAAAAATTATATTGGGGAAGTGGGTAGATGTATGTTGTTCTTTCATGTATGATTTTATTAATTTCCACCAATCTCTGCTTACAAATTTTGTTTCAGTAATTTTTACGTCGAGCTTTGTTTGATATTCTAATTTGGCCGCCCTGATTAGTTTTATAGCCTCATTTCAGATTGTTCGAAACTGTTCCCAGTGCTGGGGTAGATTTGGCCGTTTAGCTTTTTTGTGTATTCTGTCTCGCCTACGCATCGTTCTTCGTAGATCATTTCTCATCCACGGTTTGTCTCTTGGTCTTATTGTAACAATTTTATGTGGAATATGGTTTTCTGCTGTATGTTGAATACGGTCAGTTATGTTTTTAGCTATTTCATTGTTGTCACTAAAGAAAAGTGAGTCCCAGTCAGTTGTCGCAAGAGAATTATGTAGTCCGTCAGCATCCATTTGATCATATAGCCAGATATGACGTGTGAAGCAGGGCTGATCAAATCCATGTTCCTTGATTGACACATAGGTTGCATGGTGATCAATGCAGAATGGAGAAATTACACCAGAGTTTACGACGAGAGAGGGATTTGACACAAGTATGAGGTGGATAAGGGACTTGGAAGTAGGGGTAATGCGGGTTGGCTCCGTGATTATCTGGCGAATGGCATATTTAGTTTCCAGGCGCGATATTTGTTCATGTGTTCTGATAAGGTAATCGGCATTAAAATCGCCAAGTATTATACATTTGTTCGACATCTGGTCCCTGGCTACAGATATGGATTCATCGATCAGGTTCCAGTATGATACTCGAGCTGATGGGGGCCTATAGAATGTTCCTATTTAAAATTTTGTATTTTTGGTTGTAATGCGTATCCATACTGCTTCCAAGCCATCAATAAACATGTTGTCAATTTCATCACACACCAAATTTTCACGAATATATATAACGATACCGCCGCCTTCTTGCAAGGATCTGTCTTTCCGTATCGGTGGGAATTGTAAACCTGGTATTTTTAATTTTGTATCTTCAACAGATGCATCGAGTTTGGTTTCTGTTATTGCGATAATATCGTAGTGACCGACTTCGGCTTTGATCAAGTCAACTTTATAACGCAGGCTATTTCCGGGGTTGGGTTTCACGTCACCCGACACTAAGATCAGGTACGACAAATCAACATTTGTTCCATAGAATGGATGTAATTTGTTGCGTGTTTGCCTTAGATTGTAATAAAGAATACCATCAACAGGCAGCGATGACTTTGGCATAATTGAGCTAGCATGCCCTTGCCCTTCTGTACCGTAAGCCGACAAGACTGCTGAAAAAATAGTTAGGATCAAAACGAGTTTACAAAGTAATGTGCTTGATGTATTCATCTATTGATCCTTTCATTTTTAAGTGTTATTTACAAATCGGCCGGGGTTCGACAGCAGGACATACCGCTTGCGATTCGGGTGCTCTAAACACTAGATCATCGCCTTGCAAAACGAAGCCTGCGTTGGGCATATATCATTTATAAATATTTACAATATCTTAATATATAATAACTTGACTGTATTGAACTCAACAGCATTAACTCTTCGTGACATCTGTGGTTTAAATAAGGGAAGCTCGGTCATTGTTCACTCATTGGTACACTGTACCACGTATATATTGCATGAACATCTTAGTTATGATTCAGTATCAATGTCCGAAAACACATGTTGCGAAATTTGTTTAGTGGCGAAGGTCGGGGAGGGTGGTCGCAGAATCATTTCGATTCTCTCTCTCCAGGCTGTAATATCTCCAGCCACTCAGTTCGATCATCAGACCTCGGAAATCCTTTTACTTGCAGTAAACATGATCACTTAGTTAACTGGACCGAGATTATTTGTCATCAGAATGCAGTACATGGCAGTGTGACTAACGTCACAGGACCTACGAAGTAGGGTAGGCACTAGGACTCCGCGCACAGTACTCTTGAAAATCGCCCCGCCCCAAGTTGAATTCCTGCCTGTATTAAGATGGTCTCAGCCCAAGTCAGAATCACCAGCAATTTTCATCAAAAATCACCAGAAATTTTCATCAAAAGTAGGTCTATTAATAATAATAATGCACTTTCTTTACCCCTATAAGCCAATCTTCCACTGGGCCGAGCACATTCATACACAGGTACACATCTCACAGTCATACATCTGGTTTTTCGGTGTGGGGGTAAAGCCGCAGTACCCGGAGGGAAACCCACGAGCACGGCCTGGGACCAGAAACCCAATCTCACATATACGACCGAATCGACGCCGTGCGGAATCGAACCCGGGCCGCACTGGTGAGAGTCCCAGATGATAATCACTGGAGGTCAGCTCAGAACTTGCTGGTAACAGTCCCCTAATGCACCTTCATTCAAACAATCAAGGTTCTAATGTCAGCGGTTCTCCTTATTTTGCCGACGAAAGGAATCGGATGGAGTCACTTACTCACTCACTCACTCACTCGCTCACTGACTACCGGACAATTTGCAAATGGCAGCCTACTATAGGAATAAATGTACTTACCGAGCCAAAACTCTCCTCCCAGTGCACCAAACCCTCGTTCATAAGTGTTCCAATCTTGAAAAAAATCGATCGATCCGTCCAATCGTCTTTGAAACACCTAAGCGAGATAAAAGTGTGTAAATATAACACTTGACAATAAAAAGTACTTAACTGACACATGGGGTTAGGGATACGTCGCACAACCACTAACAAATAATACTAGCTATATTAGCTTCAATACCGTACCCACCAACATGTTCGATTCACTAGTTATGCGGTAATATTGGCATTTACATTCAGTTATCAGGAGCGGTATGTATTTTTACTCTTTTTTTCTAAAAGTTCGCTTAAGCATTCAATGTGACACAATTTGATGAATATCCTACCAGCCATCCACCGCCATCCGTTTCCATGTCGCAGTACACAGGGAAGCTCATCCTGGAGATGTGTTGGTCCCGTGGATGTACCATGTACACACCGCTCGCAGTGTTACCTCCTTCCAATAATTCCAAGCAATCTCGTGGAGGGACTGCGCATGGATTGTCTGAAGTGAGATATGGTGCCAGATTATGATGCGAGAAATATTTGTGTCGACATGTACAACCCAGGAGAAGAATTTCAGCTCCAAAGAATAGTCGGTGGTTGAAGATGAGAGCATAACCGAGGTGTATTGTAATGAAAATATATCTGGTTTATCAAACAATGGCAATATTTGCAAACAATATGACACGAGGGATAGTTTCCTTCTGTTATCATGAAACCCATGTCTTACCTGGACATCCCACTCCACATTCGCTACTCAATGCCGATTTACCAAGAAAACACAGCAGCAGAAAATGTCGGATCATGGTTCAACGATTACAATGTCTGTCGCTCCTAGAACTGGTACTGTCTGACAACTTTCGTTGACTAGCACTACAGCTTATACCCGACGAGTACCAAGCATGGACTGACGTTGTGAAAACTTTTTTCATTGGGTTACTCCACTTCCCGGTACGTTTTTCAGCAATAGAAGTGGGGGTCAATCGACATAACATCGTAAATACACGTTAGCAAATATTTTCATACAAAGTGGCCAATAATAGCACTTTTGTATATGTAAAGATAAACGTGACAACAGACTAAACGAGTTTGTCAACATACATCACGAATCAGGTTGCGAGATGAGAGTAAATGCGTAGAGTCTAAGAGTTCAGTCCAACATTTATGAGTCAAAAGGCATCCAATCTCCCATTTTCACTTTCACTAGCACATGGCCTTGTAAAAAATTAGTGTCTGAATCCACATGAGCATAAATAAAACGATCCATAGCACGCGTCAGATAAATGTAATACACTTGTTAAGAGAATTTATATTGCCTCCTGTTTGTCCACTCTTCGAACTTCTTTCGAAATCGCAGGCAAAAAAAAATCTTGCTGCATAATTAAATACCCGGAGGATTCTTCATTCGAATCACAGCTTTTCAATACTCAACTATGCCAAAATGTCCCAAGCTGACGTTATCCCAGTACCCATGATTTTCCACCCCATTTTTAACTAGTATTCAATTGATTAATTTATTATACTTTTTGAAAGCCTTTGTCTCCCGGAATATTCGCTCAACTGTTTGTCAGCCTCTGTGTTATGTTGCTATTTAATAATAATAATTTCTATTCATGGCCAAATCCCTTACCAAAGGAGTATCTTGCAGATATTTCACTAAGTCAGTCAGCTCAAGATACATGTATATAGCCCGAAACGCTAATGGACAGGGCTTGCTGGATTTTCGTAAAAAGTCCTCTCTACGTATAAGCAACGGTCCTTTTAAAGATATTGGAGAGAGAGAATTAAGGTTTAACGTCGCGTTCGGCAATAAATCAGGTACATAGCGACGATCAAACAAAAATCTAAGTATTGAAGTTTTTAACTTAGTAATCCAACACATTAACACATACACACAAACTTATACAACAAAAAGATTTTTCTCGAATAACCTAAGATACACTCTTCTTTCACCCGACTAAAGAGATCTTCTAAAGTAGCTGCTGGATAAATCGAATTTCTTACAATCTCAAAATCTCAGTCATTGTAAGAAATTCGATTTATCCAGCAGCTACTTTAAAAGATCTTTTTAGTCGATAAGAATATGTTCCACTGTGGCATGGAATACACCTTGGGACTGGCTCTTTTTTTTAGTAATTGTTTGTGAGTTAATCGTGTATGGCCGATTCTACATCGCCTGATCATGGCTTCATCGAAACATTTCTGGCTGTTCAAATGAGTATAGCCTAGTTGTTTTTTGAACTCAAGAAGTTTGTTATTATTCACAGCATCCCATAAAGATTGTAACAGCTTTCTCACATAAGTACAGATAGTGGGTCTGAAATCGCTATATGGGATTTCATCAGGATCAACCTCATTATCTAGGGCTGCGAGATTCTGCTGGTGGACGTTTCGTCTCCGAGGCCCACCCCCTGTACAGACCTTTTGGTCTTTGATATATGATGGCATTTGAGGGAAGTTGAGGCTGGGTCGACATCGGGCTTTACAGACTAGTACTTTGTGTTAAATGCCGTCATTTTCATTTGACGACTATACAGTTCACCAATCCCCAGTGTAGGAGTTGTCAAAGCGAAATAGCTCACCAATTACCAATATACGAGTTGTCAGAGCATTTCCATCATAGCTCTCTAGATTTGTATCTAATACCGCGTATGCCGGTGCTGGGGGCCGTGTGGTCATGTCATCCAAGTTGCCACATGAACAGGTAAAATAAAAGCGTACCTGAGATACAACACATATCACGAATCGTTAGATTCTTGGTATGTACTTTAGAATAGGTTAACCGGAAGACTATACTGTGAAGTCATGTGCCAACGTGACTAGGCAACAAACAAAACACAATATCAATCTGTTGAGCAAATCTACAGCCATGTAATTGTAGAATATGCAAGATAGTAGGATTTGTTGAAGTTCCACTGTCAATCGCTTGAAGGCATGACAGTGAATCTCCGAATATCACATATATTCTTCCTTTTAGTGGACCCAACACCTTCCAAATCCGACAATACATATTTTGTCTTCGCCGTGAATATCGAACTTTTACCTGATAGTCGACAGTATCAGTTTTGGAACTAAAGATAGTAGTACATGCTACTCTCTCACCATCTTCAGAACCGTCTGTGTAAATAACCTGAGGCGATCTGTATTTTACTCTCCGTAGACCAAATTCTTGTGTGTACACGAGCTGCCTCGTGTCTGGCTTTTTATATTTTGTTAGTGTAATATCTATTTCTGGTTTAGCTACCTGCCATAGTGGAATTGGAAAGAGCTTGTTAGGTAAAATTTGACTAAGCCGAATGCCAGCTGCTTGAGTATGTGGTTTCATACGAATTCCAAGAGGTGGAATAATGAAGGGTTTCTTTAAATAGAAATCTACGTATACGTTATATGCAGGATTCGAGTGATTTGATCACAATTTTGTGATATATTGCAGTGATAGTTTAATTCTTCATAGCTCTAAAGGAAATTCATCTGCTTGCTTCAACATATAAGCTTTCTTTAGGGGATGTTCTGAGCGCTCCAATGCAAGGTCTTAGTCCTTGATGGAGAATAGGATATGTCTTTGGGAAGTTTGAATTGCTTGCACTGTTGTAAACAATAGAGCCATAATCAAGTTTGGAAGTGATCGATATAAATGGAAAAGTGTTTGCTGATCTTCTCTTTTATGCGATAAGAACGCTAATCCGTGGTCAAACATAATTCCTTAGAAGTTGACTCCTTTTACTACTTTGATCTCAGTTCCATCTAATGTAAGTACTGGATCTTTTATGCTGGAAATACTTTCTGCTAAAGTGTATACAATTTGTCTTAGTTCTGAAGAATGTTAAGCCATTTTCTGGACACCATTTCTGAATTCTCTTCAGACATTTCTCTTTAGACAATGTTCTGTCAATATTGTGTATACCTTTTTCTCTGCACGATGTGTTGAAATCGTCTACAAAGAGTGAACCATCAATTGATTTATTCAAAACTGCCGCTAAGCTGTTGATTTTGATACTAAACAGAGAGGCAGACCAAATACTGCCCCTCGGGACACCCTGATCCTGATCGAAATGATCAGACATGGTGGTATGCAACCGAACTTGGAATTGTCTATCATACAAAAAGTTGGCTATAAAAATGGGCAAACGAACCTTCAATGCCATAGTATGAAGGTCTTTTATAATCCCGTATTCCTATATAGTATCATAGGTTTTTTCTAAATAAAAAAATATAGAAACTACATTTTCACTCTTGGCGAAAGCATGCTTGATATAGGTGTCTAATCTGACTAAATGGTCAATGGTACTTCTATTTTCACGGCAACCAGCTTCAATATCAGTAAGTTTATTTTCAGCTTGCAGGTTCCAAACAAGGCGATCATTTATCGTGCATTTCATTGTTTCATAAATGCAGCTAGTCATTGAAATCGGACGATAATTTCCAGAGTCTGTAATGTTACGGGCGGGCTTTGATACTGGTATAAGAATGGGATTATGCCATGACGGTGGAAAGTCTTCTGTTGTCCAAAGTCTGTTGAATGTGCGTAGCAGAATTTCTACAGAAGATTCGGGTAGCTGTTTCAAAAGTTCATAACGAATAATATCAGGGCCGGAAGTAGAATTGTTAGCTTCCGTGAGAGAAGCATGACGCATTGTAAACATAGCGTGATAGCAGTCACGGCAATCGGAGGAAAATTTTATTTCATTTTTCTCCTCTCGTTACTGGAAACTTTGAAATTTAGGTACATGATTATCTGAAGAAGAGATTTTGGCACTTGTTTCGCCTAGCTTATTTGCAATTTCTACACTGTCGGTTGACACCCAATTTCCATCGTTGAGATGATGAACACTGGACTTGGAGCTTTACCACTTATTATTCTGATCGTATTGCAAACTTTTGTTATAGGAGTATGTGTATTGATCTTGGAAACAGAATGTTTCCAAGAATCACGTGTCTTTTGTTTCATGGTTCTACGAGATTTAGCTCTAGTAACTAGCTCAGAATTTGGATGTTACCGTTCAGTTTTCTTCCTACATTTCCTTGCTTCTTTGCAGTCATCATTAAACCATGTTTTTTTTAATATGTGAAGATGTGAGTATGGTTTGCTTAGCAATTTTAATCAGCATATCTTAGAATAACTGTATAGGATCTGGAACATCAGCGAAAGAGACTGCTTGTAGTTTTTGTGAACAAAGCTTTTGAAATTCTAGCCAATTTGCTTTCTTAAAATTATACCTTGCTAAAGTGGAGTCATCAGCTGAATGAACAGCTTTTAATTTAGCCTCCCATACGCTACAAATTGAAATCGGTCGCTGGACTAAACCTGACAAAATGGATGTGGAAGATAGAAAATATCCGCTATGCCAAGTAGTAAAAGACGAGTATCAGTTTATTATAATATGCCCTAGATATTCTGATATCTGTAAAATGTTCATACCTCAGTATTATTGTGATCATCCAAGCGTGAACAAGTTTATAAACCTTATGACGCCAGACTCTAATGTTATATTTAAAGAAGTTCGCTATATTTATACACAAAGCAACTGTCATTCGAGATACGTCTTTAAATAATAATTACCTAATGAAGTCTTATATATCCGATAACTCTGTGTCAACCCTTGCCGCCATCTATTTTTTGCATTGTCGAAAGTATATACATATATACTCAAGGGCCAGTTGGCCTACTGCGATAAAGACTTACTCATACGTGAATAATCCGCCTGTGTCTGTATATATGTTGTACAAACCTGAAATAAAGAAAAGACGGTAAACTTGATCAGTTCGTGAACGATAGCATGCTTCGTCAGTACACAAATCACTTCACTCTAGAGAACTATGAAAGGTGAAATGCAACATAATTCATATATTTCTTATAAAATTGTGAATTCTCTCCTCATTCGTGTACATTTAATGTAGCAAAAACTTTTGATATCGTGTGTCATCATTAATATGAAAATAGTGATCAATGTCTGTGAATCACAATTTTTATAACCCCATCGATTACGAGCTTGGTAAAGTTAGCAACCGGTTCATTATTCACTTCCAGCCGTGGATTCGCGCGAATAGGCGGCCGTGGATTCGCGAATGTGCGGCCGTCGATTCGTCCGTTTTTGCCGGGCTGAATATGCGGCCACGTATTCGGACTAAAAAAGCGAATACTGCGCCGTCGATTCGTCAGAATGAGCCAGTAAATCGTAACCACCGATTATCCAAAAATCTTGTAGTTAATATAGCTGAAAATGTTCGGAAATGCACTCTACAATTAGTAATACTCCATGCATATTTTAAACTGACCACAATTTTGAAGGGAAATTACAAAAACATAATGTTTCTGGTATCCCACATGGGCCTCCATGGAATTAACCCAAATAGGCTCAAAATTACCCCAGTACGATAAGCTGCAAACTACGACAGTTTCAAGGTGTTGTGTTTCCACAAACAGAGTATAAAGTTTGATGGGGTACGTCCCCACCATCACCCGGCCTGGTAGCCCTACACACCCCGGCGTGGTAGGCTTAAAACTAATATATCAATTCTTGAACACCATCTATAACTCTTTAAACAGTCAGGCAGATTACCGACATTCGGCTTTGCCCGGCAACCGATTAAACATCACAAAATAGTACATGAAAGCGCATTTACGGTGGCATCGTAGACGATCTTCGGAATCGGTTGCCACCCTTCTGAGGGGTTCATGTGGTCAAGCGGGTTATAGACTACCACTTAACATTCAGCTTTGCCCGGCAACCGATTAAACATAGCCCACACACCCCGTTTTAGAAGACGAATTGTGTCAAAATAGTACATGGAAGGTCATTTACGGGGGCATCGTACACGGTCTTAGAAATCGGTTGCCATCTTTTTGAAGGATTCATGCAGTCAAGCACGTTACCGACTACCACTTAACATTAAGTTTTGCCCGGCTACCGATTAAACATAGCCGACACAGTCCGTTTTAAAAAACGAAATTTGTCAAAATAGTAATGGAATCTCATTTAAGGGGGCATCGTAGACGGTCTTCGAAATCGGTTGCCACCCTGTCGAAGGATTCATGCAGTCAATCAGGTTACCCACTACCACTTAACATTCAGCTTTGCCCGGCAACCGATTAAACATAGCCCACACACCCCGTTTTAAAAGACGAAATGTGTCAAAATAGTACATGGAAAATCATTTACGGGGGCATCGTAGACGGTCTTAGAAATCGGTTGCCACCTTTTTGAAGGATTCATGCAGTCAAGCACGTTACCGACTACCACTTAACATTAAGTTTAGCCCGGCTACCGATTAAACATGGCCGACACAGTCCGTTTTAAAAAACGACATTTGTCAAAATAGTAATGAAATCTCATTTACGGGGGCATCGTAGACGGTCTTCGAAATCGGTTGCCACCTTTTTGAAGGATTCATGCAGTCAAGCACGTTACCGACTACCACTTAACATTAAGTTTTGACCGGCTACCGATTAAACATGGACGACGCAGTCCGTTTTAAAAAACGACATTTGTCAAATTGGATTGGAATCTCATTTACGGGGGAATAGCAGACGGTCTTCGAAATCGGTTGCCACCTTTTTGAAGGATTCATGCAGTCAAGCACGTTACCGACTACCACTTAACATTAAGTGTTGCCCGGCTACCGATTAAACATAGCCGACACAGTCCGTTTTAAAAAACGAAATTTGTCAAAATAGTAATGGAATCTCATTTACGGGGGCATCGTAGACGGTCTTCGAAATCGGTTGCCACCCTGACGAAGGATTCATGCAGTAAATCAGGTTACCGACTACCACTTAACATTCAGCTTTGCCCGGCAACCGATTAAACATAGCCCACACACCCCGTTTTAGAAGACGAAATGTGTCAAAATAGTACATGGAAGGTCATTTACAGGGGCATCGTAGACGGTCTTAGAAATCGGCTGCCACCGTTTCGAAGGATTCATGCAGTCAATCACGTTACCGACTACCACTTAACATTAAGTTTTGCCCGGCCACCGATTAAACATAGCCGACACAGTCCGTTTTAAAAAACGGAATTTGTCCAAATAGTAATGGAATCTCATTTACGGGGGCATCGTAGACGGTCTTCGAAATCGGTTGCCACCCTGTCGAAGGATTCATGCAGTCAATCAGGTTACCGACTACCACTTAACATTCAGCTTTGCCCGGCAACCGATTAAACATAGCCCACACACCCCGTTTTATAAGACGAAATGTGTCAAAATAGTACATGGAAGGTCATTTACGGGGGCATCGTAGACGGTCTTAGAAATCGGTTGCCACCTTTTTGAAGGATTCATGCAGTCAAGCACGTTATCGACTACCACTTAACATTAAGTTTTGCCCGGCTACCGATTAAACATAGCCGGCACAGTCCGTTTTAAAAAACGAAATTTGTCAAAATAGTAATGGAATCTCATTTACGGTGGCATCGTAGACGGTCTTCGAAATCGGTTGCCACCTTTTTGAAGGATTCATGCCATCAAGCACGTTACCGACTACCACTTAACATTAAGTTTTGCCCGGCTTCCGATTAAACATAGCCCACACAGTCCGTTTTAAAAAACGAAATTTGTCAAAATAGTAATGAAATCTCATTTACGGGGGCATCGTAGACGGTCTTCGAAATCGGTTGCCACCTTTTTGAAAGATTCATGCAGTCAAGCACGTTACCGACTACCACTTAACATTAAGTTTTGACCGGCTACCGATTAAACATGGACGACGCAGTCCGTTTTAAAAAACGACATTTGTCAAATTGGATTGGAATCTCATTTACGGGGGAATAGCAGACGGTCTTCGAAATCGGTTGCCACCTTTTTGAAGGATTCATGCAGTCAAGCACGTTACCGACTACCACTTAACATTAAGTGTTGCCCGGCTACCGATTAAACATAGCCGACACAGTCCGTTTTAAAAAACGAAATTTGTCAAAATAGTAATGGAATCTCATTTACGGGGGCATCGTAGACGGTCTTCGAAATCGGTTGCCACCCTGACGAAGGATTCATGCAGTAAATCAGGTTACCGACTACCACTTAACATTCAGCTTTGCCCGGCAACCGATTAAACATAGCCCACACACCCCGTTTTAGAAGACGAAATGTGTCAAAATAGTACATGGAAGGTCATTTACAGGGGCATCGTAGACGGTCTTAGAAATCGGCTGCCACCGTTTCGAAGGATTCATGCAGTCAATCACGTTACCGACTACCACTTAACATTAAGTTTTGCCCGGCCACCGATTAAACATAGCCGACACAGTCCGTTTTAAAAAACGGAATTTGTCAAAATAGTAATGGAATCTCATTTACGGGGGCATCGTAGACGGTCTTCGAAATCGGTTGCCACCCTGTCGAAGGATTCATGCAGTCAATCAGGTTACCGACTACCACTTAACATTCAGCTTTGCCCGGCAACCGATTAAACATAGCCCACACACCCCGTTTTATAAGACGAAATGTGTCAAAATAGTACATGGAAGGTCATTTACGGGAGCATCGTAGACGGTCTTAGAAATCGGTTGCCATCTTTTTGAAGGATTCATGCAGTCAAGCACGTTATCGACTACCACTTAACATTAAGTTTTGCCCGGCTACCGATTAAACATAGCCGACACAGTCCGTTTTAAAAAACGAAATTTGTCAAAATAGTAATGGAATCTCATTTAAGGGGGCATCGTAGACGGTCTTCGAAATCGGTTGCCACCCTGTCGAAGGATTCATGCCATCAAGCACGTTACCGACTACCACTTAACATTAAGTTTTGCCCGGCTACCGATAAAACATAGCCGACACAGGCCATTTTAAAAAACGAAATTTGTCAAAATAGTAATGGAATCTCATTTAAGGGGGCATCGTAGACGGTCTTCGAAATCGGTTGCCACCCTGTCGAAGGATTCATGCAGTCAATCAGGTTACCGACTATCACTCAACATTCAGCTTTGCCCGGCAACCGATTAAACATAGCCCACACACCCCGTGTTAGAAGACGAAATGTGTCAAAATAGTACATGGAAGGTCATTTACGGGGGCATCGTAGACGGTCTTAGAAATCGGTTGCCACCTTTTTGAAGGATTCATGCAGTCAAGCACGTTACCCACTACCACTTAACATTAAGTTTTGCCCGGCTACCGATTAAACATAGCCGACACAGTCCGTTTTAAAAAACGAAATTTGTCAAAATAGTAATGGAATCTCATTTAAGGGGGCATCGTAGACGGTCTTCGAAATCGGTTGCCACCCTGTCGAAGGATTCATGCAGTCAATCAGGTCACCCACTACCACTTAACATTCAGCTTTGCCCGGCAACCGATTAAACATAGCCCACACACCCCGTTTTAAAAGACGAAATGTGTCAAAATAGTACATGGAAAATCATTTACGGGGGCATCGTAGACGGTCTTTTCAATCGGTTGCCACCCTGTCGAAGGATTCATGCAGTCAATCAGGTTACCGACTACCACTTAACATTCAGCTTTGCCCGACAACCGATTAAAAATAGCCCACACACCCCGTTTTAGAAGACGAAATGTGTCAAAATAGTACATGGAAGGTCAATTACGGGGGCATCATAGACGGTCTTAGAAATCGGTTGCCACCCTTTTGAAGGATTCGTGCAGTCAAGCACGTTACCGACTACCACTTAACATTAAGTTTTGCCCGGCAACCGATTAAACATAGCCGACACAGTCCGTTTTAAAAGACGAACTTTGTCAAAAGGTACATGAAATCTCATTTACGGGGGCATCGTAGACGGTCTTCGAAATCGGTTGCCACCCTGTCGAAGGATTCATGCAGTCAATCAGGTTACCGACTACCACTCAACATTCAGCTTTGCCCGGCAACCGATTAAACATAGCCCACACACCCCGTTTTAGAAGACGAAATGTGTCAAAATAGTACAGGAAGGTCAATTACGGGGGCATCGTAGACGGTCTTAGAAATCGGTTGCCACCCTTTTGAAGGATTCATGTAGTCAAGCAAGTTACCGACTACCACTTAACATTAAGTTTTGCCCGGCAACCGATTAAACATAGCCGACACAGTCCGTTTTAAAAGACGAACTTTGTCAAAAGGTACATGAAATCTCATTGACGGGGGCATCGTAGACGGTCTTCGAAATCGGTTGCCACCCTGTCGAAGGATTCATGCAGTGAATCAGGTTACCGACTACCACTCAACATTCAGCTTTGCCCGGCAACCGATGAAACGTAGCCCACACACCCCGTTTTAGAAGACGAAATGTGTCAAAGTAGTACAGGAAGGTCAATTAGGGGGGCATCGTAGACGGTCTTAGAAATCGGTTGCCACCCTTTTGAAGGATTCATGCAGTCAAGCACGTTACCGACAACCACTTAACATTAAGTTTTGCCCGGCAACCGATTAAACATAGCCGACACAGTCCGTTTTAAAAGACGAACTTTGTCAAAAAGTACATGAAATCTCATATACGGGGGCATCGTAGACGGTCTTCGAAATCGGTTGCCACCCTGTCGAAGGATTCATGCAGTCAATCAGGTTACCTACTACCACTTAACATTCAGCTTTGCCCGGCAACCGATTAAACATAGCCCACACACCCCGTTTTAGAAGACGAAATGTGTCAAAATAGTACAGGAAGTTCAATTACGGGGGCATCGTAGACGGTGTTAGAAATCGGTTGCCACCCTTTTGAAGGATTCATGCAGTCAAGCACGTTACCGACTACCACTTAACATTAAGTTTTGCCCGGCAACCGATTAAACATAGCCGACACAGTCCGTTTTAAAAGACGAACTTTGTCAAAAAAGTACATGAAATCTCATTTACGGGGGCATCGTAGACGGTCTTCGAAATCGGTTGCCACCCTATCGATGGATTCATGCAGTCAATCAGCTTACCGGCTACCACTCAACATTCAGCTTTGCCTGGCAACCGATTAAACATAGCCCACACACCCAGTTTTAGAAGACGAAATGTGTCAAAATAGTACAGGAAGGTCAATTACGGGGGCATCGTAGACGGTCTTAGAAATCGGTTGCCACCCTTTTGAAGGATTCATGCAGTCAAACACGTTACCGACTACCACTTAACATTAAGATTTGCCCGGCAACCGATTAAACATAGCCGACACAGTCCGTTTTAAAAGACGAGCTTTGTCAAAAAGTACATGAAATCTCATTGACGGGGGCATCGTAGACGGTCTTCGAAATCGGTTGCCACCCTGTCGAAGGATTCATGCAGTCAATCAGGTTACCGACTACCACTTAACATTCAGCTTTGCCCGACAACCGATTAAAAATAGCCCACACACCCCGTTTTAGAAGACGAAATGTGTCAAAATAGTACATGGAAGGTCAATTACGGGGGCATCGTAGACGGTCTTAGAAATCGGTTGCCACCCTTTTGAAGGATTCGTGCAGTCAAGCACGTTACCGACTACCACTTAACATTAAGTTTTGCCCGGCAACCGATTAAACATAGCCGACACAGTCCGTTTTAAAAGACGAACTTTGTCAAAAGGTACATGAAATCTCATTTACGGGGGCATCGTAGACGGTCTTCGAAATCGGTTGCCACCCTGTCGAAGGATTCATGCAGTCAATCAGGTTACCGACTACCAGTCAACGTTCAGCTTTGCCCGGCAACCGATTAAACATAGCCCACACTCCCCGTTTTAGAAGACGAAATGTGTCAAAATAGTACATGGAAGGTCAATTACGGGGGCATCGTAGACGGTCTTAGAAATCGGTTGCCACCCTTTTGAAGGATTCATGCAGTCAAGGACGTTACCGACTACCACTTAACATTAAGTTTTGCCCGGCAACCGATTAAACATAGCCGACACAGTCCGTTTTAAAAGACGAACTTTATCAAAAAGTACATGAAATCTCATTTACGGGGACATCGTAGACGGTCTTCGAAATCGGTTGCCACCCTGTCGAAGGATTCATGCAGTCAATCAGGTTATCGACTACCACTCAACATTCAGCTTTGCCCGGCAACCGATTAAACATAGCCCACACACCCCGTTTTAGAATATGAAATGTGTCAAAATAGTACAGGAAGGTCAATTACGGGGGCATCGTAGACGGTCTTAGAAATCGGTTGCCACCCTTATGAAGGATTCATGCAGTCAAGCACGTTACCGACTACCACTTAACATTAAGTTTTGCCCGGCAGCCGATTAAACATAGCCGACACAGTCCGTTTTAAGAGACGAACTTTGTCAAAAAGTACATGAAATCTCATTTACGGGGGCATCGTAGACGGTCTTCGAAATCGGTTTGCACCCTATCGATGGATTCATGCAGTCAATCAGCTTACCGACTACCACTCAACATTCAGCTTTGCAACCGATTTCGAAGAACTTTTGACAAAGTTCGTCTTTTAAAACGGACTGTGTCGGCTATGTTTAATCGGTTGCCGGGCAAAACTTAATGTTAAGTGGTAGTCGGTAACGTGCTTGACTGCATGAATCCTTCAAAAGGGTGGTAACCGATTTCTGAGACCGTCTACGATGCCCCGTAATTGACCTTCCATGTACTATTTTGACACATTTCGACTTCTAAATCGGAGTGTGTGGGCTATGTTTAATCGGTTGCCGGGCAAAGCTGAATGCTAAGTGGTAGTCGGTAACCTGCTTGACTGCATGAATACTTCAGAAGGGTGGCAACCGATTTCGAAGACCGTCTACGATGCCCACGTCATTGACCTTCCATGTACTATTTTGCCACATTTTGTCTTCTAAAACGGGGTGTGTCGGCTAAGTTTAATCAGTTGCCGGGCAAAGCTGAATGTTGAGTGGTAGTCGGTAACCTGAATGACTGCATGAATGCTTCGACAGGGTGGCAACCGATTTCGAAGACCGTCTACGATGCCCCCGTAAATGAGATTTCATGTACTATTTTGACAAAGTTCGTCTTTTAAAACGCACTGTGTCGGCTATGTTTAATCGGTTGCCGGGCAAAACTTAATGTTGAGTGGTAGTCGGTAACCTGCTTGACTGCATGAATCCTTCAAAAGGGTGGCAACCGATTTCTAAGACCGTCCACGATGCCCCCGTAATTGACCTTCCTGTACTATTTTGACACATTTCGTCTTCTAAAACGGGGTGTGTGGGCTATGTTTAATCGGTTGCCGGGCACAGCTGAATGTTGAGTGGTAGTCGATAACCTGATTGACTGCATGAATCCTTCGACAGGGTGGCAACCGATTTCGAAGACCGTCTACGATGCCCCCGTAATTGACCTTCCTGTACTATTTTGACACATTTCGTCTTCTAAAACGGGGTGTGTGGGCTATGTTTAATCGGTTGCCGGCCAAAGCTGAATGTTACTTTTTGACAAAGTTTGTCTTTTAAAACGGACTGTGTCGGCTATGTTTAATCGGTTGCCGGGCAAAACTTAATGTTAAGTGGTAGTCGGTAACGTGCTTGACTGCATGAATCCTTCAAAAGGGTGGCAACCGATTTCTAAGACCGTCTACGATGCCCCCGTAATTGACCTTCCTGTACTATTTTGACACATTTCGTCTTCTAAAACGGGGTGTGTGGGCTATGTTTAATCGGTTGCCGGCCAAAGCTGAATGTTGAGTGGTAGTCGGTAACCTAATTGACTGCATGAATCCTTCGACAGGGTGGCAACCGATTTCGAAGACCGTCTACGATGCCCTCGTAAATGAGATTTCATGTACTTTTTGACAAAGTTCGTCTTTTAAAACGGACTGTGTCGGCTATGTTTAATCGGTTGCCGGGCACAACTTAACGTTAAGTGGTAGTCGGTAACGTGCTTGACTGCATGAATCCTTCAAAAGGGTGGCAACCGATTTCTAAGACCGTCTACGATGCCCACGTAATTGACCTGCCTGTACTATTTTGACACATTTCGTCTTCTAAAACGGGGTGTGTGGGCTATGTTTAATCGGTTGCCGGGCAAAGCTGAATGTTGAGTGGTAGTCGGTAACCTAATTGACTGCATGAATCCTTCGACAGGGTGGCAACCGATTTCGAAGACCGTCTACGATGCCCCCGTCAATGAGATTTCATGTACTTTTTGACAAAGTTCGTCTTTTAAAACGGACTGTGTCGGCTATGTTTAATGGGGTGCCGGGCAAAACTTAATGTTAAGTGGTAGTCGGTAACGTGCTTGACTGCATGAACCCTTCAAAAGGGTGGCAACCGATTTCTAAGACCGTCTACGATGCCCCCGTAATTGACCTTCCTGTACTATTTTGACACATTTCGTCTTCTAAAACGGGGTGTGTGGGCTATGTTTAATCGGTTGCCGGCCAAAGCTGAATGTTGAGTGGTAGTCGGTAACCTAATTGACTGCATGAATCCTTCGACAGGGTGGCAACCGATTTCGAAGACCGTCTACGATGCCCTCGTAAATGAGATTTCATGTACTTTTTGACAAAGTTCGTCTTTTAAAACGGACTGTGTCGGCTATGTTTAATCGGTTGCCGGGCAAAACTTAATGTTAAGTGGTAGTCGGTAACGTGCTTGACTGCATGAATCCTTCAAAAGGGTGGCAACCGATTTCTAAGACCGTCTACGATGCCCCCGTAATTATTCCTTCCTGTACTATTTTGACACATTTCGTCTTCTAAAACGGGATGTGTGGGCTATGTTTAATCGGTTGGCGGGCAAAGCTGAATGCTAAGTGGTAGTCGGTAATCTGCTTGACTGCATGAATCCTTCGACAGGGCGGCAACCGATTTCGAAGACCGTCTACGATGCCCCCATAAATGAGATTTCATGTACTATTTTGACAAAGTTCGTCTTTTAAAACGGACTGTGTCGGCTATGTTTAATCGGTTGCCGGGCAAAACTTAATGTTAAGTGGTAGTCGGTAACGTGCTTGACTTTCTAAGACCGTCTACGATGCCCCCGTAATTATTCCTTCCTGTACTATTTTGACACATTTCGTCTTCTAAAACGGGATGTGTGGGCTATGTTTAATCGGTTGCCGGCCAAAGCTGAATGTTGAGTGGTAGTCGGTAACCTAATTGACTGCATGAATCCTTCGACAGGGTGGCAACCGATTTCGAAGACCGTCTACGATGCCCTCGTAAATGAGATTTCATGTACTTTTTGACAAAGTTCGTCTTTTAAAACGGACTGTGTCGGCTATGTTTAATCGGTTGCCGGGCAAAACTTAATGTTAAGTGGTAGTCGGTAACGTGCTTGACTGCATGAATCCTTCAAAAGGGTGGCAACCGATTTCTAAGACCGTCTACGATGCCCCCGTAATTATTCCTTCCTGTACTATTTTGACACATTTCGTCTTCTAAAACGGGATGTGTGGGCTATGTTTAATCGGTTGCCGGGCAAAGCTGAATGTTAAGTGGTAGTCTATAACCCGCTTGGCTGCATGAATCCTTCAGAAGGGGGGCAACCGATTCCGAAGACCGCCTACGATGCCACCGTAAATGAGATTTCATGTACTTTTTGACAAATTTCGTCTTTTAAAACGCACTGTGTCGGCTATGTTTAATCGGTTGCCGGGCAAAACTTAATGTTGAGTGGTAGTCGGTAACCTGCTTGACTGCATGAATCCTTCAAAAGGGTGGCAACCGATTTCTAAGACCGTCCACGATGCCCCCGTAATTGACCTTCCTGTACTATTTTGACACATTTCGTCTTCTAAAACGGGGTGTGTGGGCTATGTTTAATCGGTTGCCGGGCACAGCTGAATGTTGAGTGGTAGTCGATAACCTGATTGACTGCATGAATCCTTCGACAGGGTGGCAACCGATTTCGAAGACCGTCTACGATGCCCCCGTAATTGACCTTCCTGTACTATTTTGACACATTTCGTCTTCTAAAACGGGGTGTGTGGGCTATGTTTAATCGGTTGCCGGCCAAAGCTGAATGTTACTTTTTGACAAAGTTTGTCTTTTAAAACGGACTGTGTCGGCTATGTTTAATCGGTTGCCGGGCAAAACTTAATGTTAAGTGGTAGTCGGTAACGTGCTTGACTGCATGAATCCTTCAAAAGGGTGGCAACCGATTTCTAAGACCGTCTACGATGCCCCCGTAATTGACCTTCCTGTACTATTTTGACACATTTCGTCTTCTAAAACGGGGTGTGTGGGCTATGTTTAATCGGTTGCCGGCCAAAGCTGAATGTTGAGTGGTAGTCGGTAACCTAATTGACTGCATGAATCCTTCGACAGGGTGGCAACCGATTTCGAAGACCGTCTACGATGCCCTCGTAAATGAGATTTCATGTACTTTTTGACAAAGTTCGTCTTTTAAAACGGACTGTGTCGGCTATGTTTAATCGGTTGCCGGGCACAACTTAACGTTAAGTGGTAGTCGGTAACGTGCTTGACTGCATGAATCCTTCAAAAGGGTGGCAACCGATTTCTAAGACCGTCTACGATGCCCACGTAATTGACCTGCCTGTACTATTTTGACACATTTCGTCTTCTAAAACGGGGTGTGTGGGCTATGTTTAATCGGTTGCCGGGCAAAGCTGAATGTTGAGTGGTAGTCGGTAACCTAATTGACTGCATGAATCCTTCGACAGGGTGGCAACCGATTTCGAAGACCGTCTACGATGCCCCCGTCAATGAGATTTCATGTACTTTTTGACAAAGTTCGTCTTTTAAAACGGACTGTGTCGGCTATGTTTAATGGGGTGCCGGGCAAAACTTAATGTTAAGTGGTAGTCGGTAACGTGCTTGACTGCATGAACCCTTCAAAAGGGTGGCAACCGATTTCTAAGACCGTCTACGATGCCCCCGTAATTGACCTTCCTGTACTATTTTGACACATTTCGTCTTCTGAAACGGGGTGTGTGGGCTATGTTTAATCGGTTGCCGGCCAAAGCTGAATGTTGAGTGGTAGTCGGTAACCTAATTGACTGCATGAATCCTTCGACAGGGTGGCAACCGATTTCGAAGACCGTCTACGATGCCCTCGTAAATGAGATTTCATGTACTTTTTGACAAAGTTCGTCTTTTAAAACGGACTGTGTCGGCTATGTTTAATCGGTTGCCGGGCAAAACTTAATGTTAAGTGGTAGTCGGTAACGTGCTTGACTGCATGAATCCTTCAAAAGGGTGGCAACCGATTTCTAAGACCGTCTACGATGCCCCCGTAATTATTCCTTCCTGTACTATTTTGACACATTTCGTCTTCTAAAACGGGATGTGTGGGCTATGTTTAATCGGTTGGCGGGCAAAGCTGAATGCTAAGTGGTAGTCGGTAATCTGCTTGACTGCATGAATCCTTCGACAGGGCGGCAACCGATTTCGAAGACCGTCTACGATGCCCCCATAAATGAGATTTCATGTACTATTTTGACAAATTTCGTCTTTTAAAACGGACTGTGTCGGCTATGTTTAATCGGTTGCCGGGCATAACTTAATGTTAAGTGGTAGTCGGTAACGTGCTTGACTGCATGAATCCTTCAAAAGGGTGGCAACCGATTTCTAAGACCGTCTACGATGCCCCCGTAATTGACCATCCATGTACTATTTTGCACATTTCGTCTTCTAAAACGGGGTGTGTGGGCTATATTTAATCGGTTGCCGGGCAAATCGGAATGCTAAGTGGTAGTCGGTAACCTGATTGACTGCATGAATCCTTCGACAGGGTGGCAACCGATTTCGAGGACCGTCTACGATGGGATTTCATGTACTATTTTGACAAAATCCGTCTTTTAAAACGGACTGTGTCGGCTATGTTTAATCGGTTGCCGCGCAAAACTTAATGTTAAGTGGTAGTCAGTAACGTGCTTGACTGCATGAATCCTTCAAAAGGGTGGCAACCGATTTGTAAGACCGTCTACGATGCCCTCGTAATTGACCTTCCTGTACAATTTTGACACATTTCGTCTTCTAAAACGGGGTGTGTGAGCTATGTTTAATCGGTTGCCGGGCAAAGCTGAATGTTAAGTTGTAGTCGGTAACCTGATTGACTGCATGAATCCTTCGACAGGGTGGCAAACGATTTCGAAGATCGTCTACGATGACCCCGTAAATGAGATTTCATGTACTATTTTGACAAAGTTCGTCTTTTAAAACGGACTGTGTCGGCTATGTTTAATCGGTTGCCGGGCAAAACTAAATGTTAAGTGGTAGTCGGTAACGTGCTTGACTGCATGAATCCTTCAAAAGGGTGGCAACCGATTTCTAAGATCGTCTACGATGCCCCTGTAATTGACCTTCCATGTACTATTTTGACACATTTCGTCTTCTAACACGGGGTGTGTGGGCTATGTTTAATCGGTTGTCGGGCAAAGCTGAATGTTAAGTGGTAGTCGGTAACCTGATTGACTGCATGAATCCTTCGACAGGGTGGCAACCGATTTCGAAGACCGTCTACGATGCCACCGTAAATGAGATTTCATGTACTATTTTGACAAAGTTCGTCTTTTAAAACGGACTGTGTCGGCTATGTTTAATCGGTTGCCGGGCAAAACTTAATGTTAAGTGGTAGTCGGTAGCGTGCTTGACTGCATGAATCCTTCAAAAGGGTGGCAACCGATTTCTAAGACCGTCCACGATGCCCCCGTAATTGACCTTCCATGTACTATTTTGACACATTTCGTCTTCTAAAACGGGGTGTGTGGGCTATGTTTAATCGGTTGCCGGGCAAAGCTGAATGCTAAGTGGTAGTCGGTAACCTGCTTGACTGCATGAATACATCAGAAGGGTGGCAACCGATTTCGAAGACCGTCTACGATGCCCACGTCATTGACCTTCCATGTACTATTTTGACACATTTTGTCTTCTGAAACGGGGTGTGTCGGCTATGTTTAATCAGTTGCCGGGCAAAGCTGAATGCTAAGTGGTAGTCGGTAACCTGCTTGATTGCATGAATCCTTCGACAGGGTGGCAACCGATTCCGAAGACCGTCTACGATGCCCCCGTAAATGAGATTTCATGTACTATTTTGACAAAGTTCGTCTTTTAAAACGCACTGTGTCGGCTATGTTTAATCGGTTGCCGGGCAAAACTTAATGTTGAGTGGTAGTCGGTAACGTGCTTGACTGCATGAATCCTTCAAAAGGGTGGCAACCGATTTCTAAGACCGTCCACGATGCCCCCGTAATTGACCTTCCTGTACTATTTTGACACATTTCGTCTTCTAAAACGGGATGTGTGGGCTATGTTTAATCGGTTGCCGGGCAAAGCTGAACGTTAAGTGGTAGTTGGAACCAGATTAACTGCATGAATCCTTTGACAGGGTGGCAACCGATTTTGAAGACCGTCTACGGTGCCCTCGTAAATGAGATTTCATGTACTATTTTGACAAAGTTCGTCTTTTAAAATGGACTGTGTCGGCTATGTTTAATCGGCTGCAGGGCAAAACTTAATGTTAAATGGTAGTCGGTAACGTGCTTGACTGCATGAATCCTTCAAAAGGGTGGCAACCGATTTCTAAGACCGTCTACGATGCCCCCGTAATTGACCTTCCATGTACTATTTTGACACATTTCATCTTCTGAAACGGGGTATGTGGGCTATGTTTAATCGGTTGCCGGGCAAAGCTGAATGTTAAGTGGTAGTCGGTAACCTGATTGACTGCATGAATCCTTCGACAGGGTGGCAACCGATTTCGAAGACCGTCTACGATGCCCCCGTAAATGAGATTTCATGTACTAGTTTGACAAAGTTCGTCTTTTAAAACGGACTGTGTCGGCTATGTTTAATCGGTTGCCGTGCAAAACTTAATGTTAAGTGGTAGTCGGTAACGTGCTTGACTGCATGAATCCTTCAAAAGGGTGGCAACCGATTTATAAGACCGTCTAGGATGCCCCCGTAATTGACCTTCCATGTACAATTTTGACACATTTCGTCTTCTAAAACGGGGTGTGTGGGCTATGTTTAATCGGTTGCCGGGCAAAGCTGAATGCTAAGTGGTAGTCGGTAACCCGCTTGACTGCATGAATCCTTCGACAGGGTGGCAACCGATTCCGAAGTCCGTCTACGATGACCACGTAAATGGGATTTCATGTACTATTTTGACAAATTTCGTCATTAAAAACGGACTGTGTCGGCTATGTTTTATTGGTTGCCGGGCAAAAGTTAATGTTAAGTGGTAGTCGGTAACGTGCTTGGCTGCATGAATCCTTCAAAAGGGTGGCAACCTATTTCTAAGACCGTCTACGAAGCCCCCGTAATTGACCTTCCATGTACTATTTTGACACATTTCGTCTTCTGAAACGGGGTGTGTGGGCTATGTTTAATCGGTTGCCGGGCAAAGCTGAATACTAAGTGGTAGTCGGTAACCTGCTTGATTGCATGAATCCTTCGACAGGGTGGCAACCGATTCCGAAGACCGTCTACGATGCCCCTGGAAATGGGATTTCATGTACTATTTTGACAAATTTCGTCTTTTAGAATGGACTGTGTCGGCTATGTTTAATCGGTTGCCGGGCAAAACTTAATGTTAAGTGGTAGTCGGTAACGTGCTTGACTGCATGAATCCTTCAAAAGGGTGGCAACCGATTTATAAGACCGTCTACGATGCCCCCGTAATTGACCTTCCATGTACTATTTTGACACATTTCGTCTTCTAAAACGGGGTGTGTGGGCTATGTTTAATCGGTTGCCGGGCAAAGCTGAATGCTAAGTGGTAGTCTTTAACCCGCTTGACTGCATGAATCCTTCGACAGGGTGGCAACGGAGTTCGGAGACCGTCTACGATGCCCCCGTAAATGAGATTTCATGTACTTTTTGACAAAGTTCGTCTTTTAAAACGGACTGTGTCGGCTATGTTTAATCGGTTCCCGGGCAAAACTTAATGTTAAGTGATAGTCGGTAACGTGCTTGACTGTATGAATCCTTCAAAAGGGTGGCAATCGATTTCTAAGACCGTCTACGATGCCCCCGTAATTGACCTTCCTGTACTATTTTGACACATTTTGTCTTCTAAAACGGGGTGTGTGGGCTATGTTTAATCGGTTGCCGGGCAAAGCTGAATGTTAAGTGGTAGTCGGTAACCTGATTGACTGCATGAATCCTTCGGCAGGGTGGCAACCGATTTCGAAGACCGTCTACGATGCCCCCGTAAATGAGATTTCATGTACTTTTTGACAAAGTTCGTCTTTTAAAACGGACTGTGTCGGCTATGTTTAATCGGTTGCCGGGCAAAACTTAATGTTAAGTGGTAGTCGGTAACGTGCTTGACTGCATGAATCCTTCAAAAAGGTGGCAACCGATTTCTAAGACCGTCTACGATGCCCCCGTAATTGACCTTCCATGTACTATTTTGACACATTTCGTCCTCTAAAACGGGGTGTGTGGGCTATGTTTAATCGGTTGCCGGGCAAAGCTGAATGTTAAGTGGTAGTCGGTAACCTGATTGACTGCATGAATCTTTCGACAGGGTGGCAACCGATTTTAAGACCGTCTACGATGCCCCCGTAAATGAGATTTCATGTACTTTTTGACAAATTTCGTCTTTTAAAACGGACTGTGTCGGCTATGTTTAATCGGTTGCCGGGCAAATCTTAATGTTAAGCGGTAGTCGGTAACGCGCTTGACTGCATGAATCCTTCAAAAGGGTGCAACGGGTTTCTAAGACCGTCTACGATGCCCCCGTAATTGACCTTCCATGGACTATTTTGACACATTTCTTCTTCTAAAACGGGGTGTGTGGGCTATGTTTAATCGGTTGCCGGGCAAAGCTGAATGTTAAGTGGTAGTCGGTAACGTGCTTGACTGCATGAATCCTTCAAAAGGGTGGCAACCGATTTATAAGACCGTCTACGATGCCCCCGTAATTGACCTTCCATGTACTATTTTGACACATTTCGTCTTCTAAAACGGGGTGTGTGGGCTATGTTTAATCGGTTGCCGGGCAAAGCTGAATGCTAAGTGGTAGTCTTTAACCCGCTTGACTGCATGAATCCTTCGACAGGGTGGCAACGGAGTTCGGAGACCGTCTACGATGCCCCCGTAAATGAGATTTCATGTACTTTTTGACAAAGTTCGTCTTTTAAAACGGACTGTGTCGGCTATGTTTAATCGGTTCCCGGGCAAAACTTAATGTTAAGTGGTAGTCGGTAACGTGCTTGACTGTATGAATCCTTCAAAAGGGTGGCAATCGATTTCTAAGGCCGTCTACGATGCCCCCGTAATTGACCTTCCTGTACTATTTTGACACATTTTGTCTTCTAAAACGGGGTGTGTGGGCTATGTTTAATCGGTTGCCGGGCAAAGCTGAATGTTAAGTGGTAGTCGGTAACCTGATTGACTGCATGAATCCTTCGGCAAGGTGGCAACCGATTTCGAAGACCGTCTACGATGCCCCGTTAATGAGATTTCATGTACTTTTTGACAAAGTTCGTCTTTTAAAACGGACTGTGTCGGCTATGTTTAATCGGTTGCCGGGCAAAACGTAGTGTTAAGTGGTAGTTGGTAACGTGCTTGACAGCATGATTCCTTCAAAAAGGTGGCAACCGATTTCTCAGACCGTCTACGATGCCCCCGTAATTGACCTTCCATGTACTATTTTGACACATTTCGTCCTCTAAAATGGGGTGTGTGGGCTATGTTTAATCGGTTGCCGGGCAAAGCTGAATGTTAAGTGGTAGTCGGTAACCTGATTGACTGCATGAATTCTTCGACAGGGTGGCAACGGATTTTAAAGACCGTCTACGATGCCCCCGTAAATGAGATTTCATGTACTTTTTGACAAATTTCGTCTTTTAAAGCGGACTGTGTCGGCTATGTTTAATCGGTTGCCGGGCAAATCTTAATGTTAAGCGGTAGTCGGTAACGCGCTTGACTGCATGAATCCTTCAAAAGGGTGCAACGGGTTTCTAAGACCGTCTACGATGCCCCCGTAATTGACCTTCCATGGACTATTTTGACACATTTCTTCTTCTAAAACGGGGTGTGTGGGCTATGTTTAATCGGTTGCCGGGCAAAGCTGAATGTTAAGTGGTAGTCGGTAACCTGATTGACCGCATGAATCCTTCGACAGGGTGACAACCGATTTCGAAGACCGTCTACGATGCCCCGTAAATGAGATTTCATGTACTATTTTGACAAAGTTCGTCTTTTAAAACGGACTGTGTCGGCTATGTTTAATCGGTTGCCGCGCAAAACTTAATGTTAAGTGGTAGTCGGTAACGTGCTTGACTGCAAGAATCCTTCAAAAGGGTGGCAACCGATTTCTAAGACCGTCTACGATGCCCTCGTAATTGACCTTCTTGTACTATTTTGACACATTTCGTCTTCTAAAACGGGGTGTGTGGGCTATGTTTAATCGGTTGCCGGGTAAAACTTAATGTTAAGTGGTAGTCGGTAACCTGCTTGACTGCATGAATCCTTCGACAGGGTGGCAACCGATTTCGAAGACCGTCTACGATGCCCCTGTAAATGGGATTTCATGTACTATTTTGATAAATTTCGTCTTCTAAAACGGGCTGTGGCGTCTATGTTTAATCGGTTGCCGGGAAAAACTGAATGTTAAGTGGTAGCCGATAACCTGCTTGACTGCTTGAATACTTCAGAAGGGTGGCAACTGATTTCGAAGACCGTGTACGATGCCCCCGTAAATGAGCTTTCATGTACTATTTTCACAAATTTGTCTTCTAAAACGGGCTGTGTCGGCTATGTTTAATCGGCTGCCGGGCAAAGCTGAATGTAAAGTGGTAGTCTATAATCCGCTTGGCTGCATGAATCCTTCAGAAGGGTGGCAACCGATTCCGAAGACCGTCTACGATGCCACCGTAAATGAGCTTTCATGTACTATTTTGACAAATTTCGTCTTCTAAAATGGGCTGTGTGGGCTACGTTTAATCGGTTGCCGGGAAAACCTGAATGTTAAGTGGTAATCGGTAGCCTGCTTGACTGCATGAATACTTCAGAAGGGTGGCAACCGATTTCGAAGACCGTGTACGATGCCCCCGTAAATGAGCTTTCATGTACTATTTTTACAAATTTGTCTTCTAAAACGAGCTGTGTCGGCTATGTTTAATCGGTTGCCGGGCAAAGCTGAATGTTAAGTGGTAGTCTATAACCCGCTTGGCTGCATGAATCCTTCAGAAGGGGGGCAACCGATTCCGAAGACCGTCTACGATGCCACCGTAAATGAGATTTCATGTACTTTTTGACAAATTTCGTCTTTTAAAACGGACTGTGTCGGCTATGTTTAATCGGTTGCCGGGCAAATCTTAATGTTAAGCGGTAGTCGGTAACGCGCTTGACTGCATGAATCCTTCAAAAGGGTGGCAACGGGTTTCTAAGACCGTCTACGATGCCCCCGTAATTGACCTTCCATGTACCATTTTGACATATTTCTTCTTCTAAAACGGGGTGTGTGGGCTATGTTTAATCGGTTGCCGGGCAAAGCTGAATGTTAAGTGGTAGTCGGTAACCTGATTGACTGCATGAATCCTTCGACAGGGTGGCAACCGATTTCGAAGACCGTCTACGATGCCCCGTTAATGAGATTTCATGTACTATTTTGACAAAGTTCGTCTTTTAAAACGGACTGTGTCGGCTATGTTTAATCGGTTGCCGCGCAAAACTTAATGTTAAGTGGTAGTCGGTAACGTGCTTGACTGCATGAATCCTTCAAAAGGGTGGCAACCGATTTCTAAGACCGTCTACGATGCCCTCGTAATTGACCTTCCTGTACTATTTTGACACATTTCGTCTTCTAAAAAGGGGTGTGTGGGCTATGTTTAATCGGTTGCCGGGCAAAGCTGAATGTTAAGTGGTAGTCGGTAACCTGATTGACCGCATGAATCCTTCGACAGGGTGACAACCGATTTCGAAGACCGTCTACGATGCCCCGTAAATGAGATTTCATGTACTATTTTGACAAAGTTCGTCTTTTAAAACGGACTGTGTCGGCTATGTTTAATCGGTTGCCGCGCAAAACTTAATGTTAAGTGGTAGTCGGTAACGTGCTTGACTGCATGAATCCTTCAAAAGGGTGGCAACCGATTTCTAAGACCGTCTACGATGCCCTCGTAATTGACCTTCTTGTACTATTTTGACACATTTCGTCTTCTAAAACAGGGTGTGTGGGCTATGTTTAATCGGTTGCCGGGCAAAACTTAATGTTAAGTGGTAGTCGATAACCTGCTTGACTGCATGAATCCTTCGACAGGGTGGCAACCGATTCCGAAGACCGTCTACGATGCCACTGTAAATGGGATTTCATGTCCTATTTTGATAAATTTCGTCTTCTAAAACGGGCTGTGGCGTCTATGTTTAATCGGTTGCCGGGAAAAACTGAATGTTAAGTGGTAGTCGATAACCTGCTTGACTGCATGAATACTTCAGAAGGGTGGCAACCGATTTCGAAGACCGTGTACGATGCCCCCGTAAATGAGCTTTCATGTACTATTTTTACAAATTTGTCTTCTAAAACGGGCTGTGTCGGCTATGTTTAATCGGTTGCCTGGCAAAGCTGAATGTTAAGTGGTAGTCTATAACCCGCTTGGCTGCATGAATCCTTCAGAAGGGTGGCAACCGATTCCGAAGACCGTCTACGATGCCACCGTAAATGAGCTTTCATGTACTATTTTGACAAATTTCGTCTTCTAAAACGGGCTGTGTGGGCTACGTTTAATCGGTTGCCGGGCAAACCTGAATGTTAAGTGGTAATCGGTAACCTGCTTGACTGCATGAATACTTCAGAAGGGTGGCAACCGATTTCGAAGACCGTGTACGATGCCCCCGTAAATGAGCTTTCATGTATTATTTTCCTACTAAGTAGGCTACAGATCGCAAATTGTCCGGTAATGAGTGAGTCAGTCAGTCCATCCGAATCCTTTCGTCGGCAAAATAAGGAGAACCGTTGACATTATAACCTTGATTTTTGGCATGAACGAGCATTAGGGCATTGTTACCAGCTAGTTCTGATCTGAAATAATTCTGATTAAAATTAGATTTATAATTAACACTTCAGTATATTGTTATAGATCATACGGAGAAAAGTCCGATCATTTAAGCGAGGGAAACATGACACCATGGAATTTGGGAACAGCCCTGGCATGCCTGGTGCTCTCTCGCTGTTGAATTCAACCGCAAGATCTGAGGACAGCGACCTCAATACAGCTGAGCGAACTATTTATAGACGGAGGCTGGTGAAACCCAGTATTAATGCGTTTAACTCCGAGTCTATTCAACTGCTTGATGTACCAGGGCCGGATCACTAAATGACCAGAACATTCACCAATATACTTTCATTTTTTGTGGCACGAACACATCGATGTAAATATATAAATATCCAGAATATAATCTTGCTCAATCTCACAAAAGGCATGTTATAAAGAGAACCTATGGCTGTTATGGAAGGTTGTACATGTACCATATTATGATGAAACGTACCGTAGGGGAGGGTCACATCATATCTCAATGAAAATGCGATCGAGTCCTAATGCCTACTCTACTTCGTAGGTCCTGTGACGTTAGTCACACTGCTCATGTTTACAAATTTGTCTTCTAAAACGGGCTGTGTCGGCTATGTTTAATCGGTTGCCGGGCAAAGCTGAATGTTAAGTGGTAGTCTATAACCCGCTTGGCTGCATGAATCCTTCAGAAGGGGGCAACCGATTCCGAAGACCGTCTACGATGCCACCGTAAATGAGATTTCATGTACTTTTCGACAAATTTCGCCTTTTAAAACGGACTGTGTCGGCTATGTTTAATCGGTTGCCGGGCAAATCTTAATG
>JAVTVY010025826.1:0-11650 GCA_036873755.1 Hanleya hanleyi
ATGTATTATGGCAGTAAACATTTGAGATAAGTACACTGCAAATGTATTATGAAAGTAAACCTTTGAGATAAGTATACTGCAAATGTATTATGACAGTAAACATTTGAGATAAGTACACTGCAAATGTATTATGACAGTAAACCTTTGAGATACTAACACTGCAAATTTATTATTTTGCTGAGTTAAACGCCATCAATGTAGATGGTGGTCCATTATGGCATAATTCCGTTTTACTAGTTCTCAAGTTTATTGCAGAATCCTTCAAAACCCTTCTCCATATTTTCTACTTCAATAGGAAATTATTTGCAAGTCATAATATATATATGATCATCGCTTATTTAGTGGTTGAACGACAAGGTATCAATTATATATTTGGGCTTAGATCATGTAACTCTGCCTAAAAGTATTGTTTGCAGTTCCTAAGTTTTAACTGTAAGCATATTCTAAAATGTCAAATAGATACTTGAGATCACCCTTATACATTATCAGTGAATTTGCAATGTTAATATATCTGAGAAAATGTTGACAACATAACAGATAAACTACACGTACCTATAGTCACCACAGATCTCATCTTCAGAATGCCTAGTTTCTCTGGCTAATTACCTTGAGAATCGGTCATCTACTTACATGTACATGTACGTACCTCCCATTTATCCACCTGTTCCTCCACTACAGTACCTCTGAACCACCATAAATATATTTATTTTATCATAATAGATAACATCACCATGTAATCCAAAGCCATCCTTACTGCATGCCAACTTTATTCATGGTGGCACAATTTGAGGAAAAAGTCATCAGGTGTACTTGTATTTCATTGATGACATCTTCATGATCTGGCCTTGCAGCGATCGAAGTGGCAGACACATTCTAACATGAAGTTCACAGTGGACGGGCCAAGGGACTGTTACCATACTGGACTAGCCTATGGTGCATTTTATGCTGCATGCATTCTCTCTATATTATCTGCAACTATTCAATGGGTATCCGGAAGGTGCATGTACATATATATGACATGTTGGTCCTGCTGTCATGGTGATGATCTGCAACTTTGTCCAATCCCCTTAAACAAGGCCAGTGAGTGACCTCTGACCTATCCTTTGTTTATTTGCATGCCCCACTTAATGTCTGGCAAGATTATGTCTGCCTTAAAAACTTCACCCAGCCAATCAGAGTGTAACAGCTAGCATATTATCCAATGTTTTTGCAGGGTATTCCTGGAAAAACAGTTGTCAGGACAGGCATTTGTCAAGATAGATATTTGTCAGGATAGACATTTGTCAGGACAGGAATTTGTCAGGATAGACATTTGTCAGGACAAGCATCTGTCAGCATAGACATTTGTCAGGATAGACATTTGTCAGGATAGATATTTGTCAGGACAGGCATTTGTCAAGATAGACATTTGTCAAGATAGACATTTGTCAGGGTAGACATTTGTCAGGACAGGCATTTGTCAAGATAGACATTTGTCAGGATAGACCTTTGTCAGTACAGGCATTTATCAGGACAGGCAATCAGGATAGACAGTGTTAAGAAAAGGGGCATCCATAAAGTATATACAACCAATAGTGGGGGCGAGGTGATTGTACTTTGAAAAGTGTACAGGGGGAGGAGTGTAAGTCATCTGGACGTGTATGTGAGAAAAGAAATGAACCACAATGAGCAATAATGTATACATTATTTGCCTGACTTCTTTGTATTGATCAAATGATATTCAATTTTGTTAGCTTGTTTGAAATAGAGGATATTCGGTCATTATACATCACTGGTGTTTCAAGTTCCAATTTTAATAATAAATTTGAAAATGTCATAGGAATTCCCTGGATCCGAGTGAATGTGAATTTAGAACAATTTGGAACTTGGTTAGATAATATATGACTCCCAACCCACCATGGAATATCTTTAAAACTGACATTTGTTTCTGTTATGAGTAGCCTTATTATACATGTACAAAAGTGAAAATAGAAGAAATATGGTTAATAGAGGGGACCTTACATGTGCGCTCAATAATCATGATAATGTTCAGGGAAAACACAATTTTGTCAGGTATCATATATAGATGGCTCATCTGCCAAGAATCATGTACACCAAGTTTCAGATTAATCATGGTTCAGCTATGTAGGTGAAGATGTTTTAGGGAACTAGGTCAGAGTGAGTGAGTGAATGAATATGATGTAACTTCGCTGTCAACACCATTTCAGTCATATCTCCATGGTCAATCTCCGGGAGCTCCATGAGGTGGGAGCTAGGTCAATCCAATATGGCTGCCAAACTGTATAACTAATAAACATTATTTACATTCAGTGCATCATATCATGGCCATGCACAGTTAAATAAAAGACCTTGTTCGGGATTTTTTTTCTCAAATTTTCTTGGGTCTGGAGCAAGACTTGTTTTCTTAGTTAGACTGAGCTGCAAGAATCCTTTTCTTCATCAAGATTAATCAACAAGAAAAATATTCTTGTTAAAGAAAAATTCTGTTTTCTGGAGTAAGTATTTATTTCTATATCAAGAGAGTTTTTCTCAGACAAGAATTTTGTTTATATTTCTCAATCAAGAATATTTTCTTGAGCCGCCCTAGAATAAGATAAAAAATCTTGCCCAGGGCCCATTTTTTTCTTATTTTTTCTCATTACTTGAAAATATCTCAAGCAAGAAAATAAGAAATAATCGAGACAGGTATGAATTATTTTCTTGCACAAGAAAAGAAGATTTCTTGTTGGAGAATATTTTCTTTCTTGGGTTCAGAAATATACACTGCGATACTACATTGTTCTCTGGCAGCACCCTATATGAACTGGACCCAGCCACGAATTACAGGCAGGTCTTATCTAGAAGAGTCGGCGATATATACAAAGCGTGACCAACAACATAAAAATGTATTGGTTATATACTTGTATAGGCGGGTATCGCGGCATATGAAAACATGACGTTGTGGATGCAAGTGTTTTTGAGCATCCATGAGGTGTGGGAGGGGGGAGTTTGGTTGGTGTATACAACAGCAATTTATACTCAACAGAATACCGTATTAAAAAAGTATGACAAAGATATGTTGTAGCATCAACACTGCAAATTGCATCTTTTATTTGGAATGGCTGCCTTATGGGTTTTCACATACAATTATATGACCCAGAAACTGTTGAAGAATCTGGAATTCCAGATCACTAATTCCGCACATTTAAAGCCAACTGAACTGTTAACTGTGGAACTTACGGTGGCTTTAATTCATTGTATTTATTCAGACAATTGGGGAATTATTTCTGGAAATGGCAATTTCCACCAATGTTGAAACTAATATTCACCCATGTTGAAATCAATTCCCACCCACGTTGAAATTAATTTTCACCCATGTTGAAATTAATATCCACCCATGCAATAAATTTCAACCTATGCTACCGGAGGGGACTATAGGTTTACTCCCTGTCTGTCTGTCCGTCAGACATTAGTTTTCCGGACATTTTTTCGCTGTCGTTCAACATATCAAAATATTTAACTAATTAACGTTTTTAACTAATGTTTTTTTAAATCATATTACTGCCAAAACTGAACATGAATATATACTTGTTACAGTTAGCATTATACATGTAAAATAAAAACATGATCAAAATAATTTCATGTAATTGAAGTGTGAGAGAGTGAATAGAATTTAACATCGCGTTCAACCCATCATCATGCAATTGAAGGGCAAAAGTAAGTCATATATGTAAAACAGAAATTATTTTAAATATTTTAAGGCCTTTGTTCTGGCATTCATCCTTACAACCTTGACAAGTATTTCTTTTCATTTATAGCAGTAATACTAAAATATATTTGCACAACATTTCTCGCCCATGTCGAAGTTGTATAATATGCATGACAATAGACTGATATACACATGTAATTAAAACCATGCAAAACGGCCAAACACCAAAGATATGATGGATAATTCTCAAAATTTAGAAAATCTTGTCATCTTCAGTTCTCCATAGACATTACAAATATAACCGCATATTGCACTCTTGATAGTAAAAACACCTGAACTGTTCATGATAGAGATGATGCTGAACGGGCTTTTACTTGAAGATGAAGCCACACTGCCAAAAATAGGGTACTTATTAAAGTTTATGAAACCTATTTCAAGATATTTTTTCTTAAAACTAGAAAATTTTAAGAAAACTTATCTCAATAATTGTCAGTGATTGAAGATTTTCTTATTTTTTACTTATTTTAAGAAAAATTAACTCATTTGAGATATTATTGAGCAAATTGTGCCTTATTCCAAGAAATAATATCTTATATAAGATTTCCTTTATCAGGTTTTATCTTATTATAAGATTTTTTTACTTTAATAAGTGTTTTGTTAGACAATTTTTCTTAAATAAGTGTATTGGCAGACCATGTTGAGATAATAGTTTCTTAGCTTAGTATTAAAATATTTATTTCAAGTAATATTTTCTTAAACAAAACTATGTCTGTGGTCTGCATGCATGTTTGCAAAGCCAAGCATATATACATTCAAGAATGATTTCATGCATGGCATATAAGATGTCCATGCCTTAAAAGACTGAAAGATGGTACACCGGGCCCAAATGAAAAGTTGTTTGGGTAACATGACTGGCCCACCATAAAACCCTAGTATGCTCATATATCCAAAACTTTGTTGTTACCTTCCCAAATATAATGATAGTCATGTGCAATATAGCTTTCTTTATCATGTTGGAGAAAAGCTCTCCCTAGAAATGGAGGTAAAAAAGATAGTTTTTGTTTAATCTTCTGATTGATTCTTCATAGAATTCCAAAACTTCTACATATCCGCATTGGATTGTGTCAATTAAAACAAGCAAATTGTTGTCAGCCAAAAATAGGGTACTTAAATAAGTTTTTCACCTCAATTCTAGATAAATTACATTAAAACAAGAAAATTTCAATAAATATTTTCTTTGTTTGTTCCATTTTGTCAGATTTATCTTATTTTAAGAAAAATTATCTCAAATATGATTGCATTTTACTAGATATATCTTGTTATAAGAAAAATTATCTTGACTAATATGTCTTTTTGTGATTTGTCTCCTTAAAATGTAAGATCGTGAATTGAGCGGAAACGGATCGCTACACTAATAGTATGAACCTGTGGTTTCCTGACAGAAATTAATCATTATCAATTTGTAAGAGTTACTGTTACAATTTGCCTAAGATATACTTGAAATTATATCTTCTACTTGAGTGAGGAACATATTTTTGTAATTTAGTAGTTTTATCTGCAAGTCCACCTCCATGTGCGGTTATGGTTTTCATATGGGTTCAGGGATTTGATTCTGCCATTTTCAACTGAAAATTTCATGTTGTTGCACAGTTGGTATGCAGGTACTTTATTGAGGAAACTCAACTGCATGCGCCTCTCATTGGATCATTCTACAGGTGGATGAGAGTAGTGTGTTGTTCAATGTGTTCAATGAACTGAGCGAAAACGTCAAAAATGAGATTTGCTTTCTTTGGGAGTGGATTTACAGATATACAACAACAACAACAACAAACTGGGAAACATAAACTAACTTCTGCTGGTGAAAGTGTGGATCTGCAGATCTGTTTCTTCATTTTTGTCTACCTGAACACAGTCAATTAGAAAGTAAGTTTAAGACTGTTACATTGATTTCGAAGCAAACGCAAAAAAATATATGTATAAAAAGCAAAGATACAAACTCGACCTCCCATGTGCACAGCAAGTATTTTGGTGTTGAATATTCGTTATACTTGTCAGCTAGGCATGCAAACCAAAGTCATTGCATCAAGCCAGTGACTGCAGTCTATTCAGGAAACATGTTTTTGAAATGTAAATTAGTGGCAGGTTGCCTAGCTCTGACAATCTTGACTGGCAGGAACTTTTGGGGCTTTGAGTATTCGCATAAAATTTGGGATCTGGATTCTACATGGTTTGCAGTGAATTGATTCCTCCATTCCCTAGTTCTTTGCTTCAGCTTTGGAAGAATATTTTTATATGAACTTGGTTGTATGCTTTAGCTTGCAAGACCTTGCAACCCTGTCTGTGACTAAACATTGGGACTTTCTCCACCACAAGCATTTTCTAAATTTTGAGAATTATCCATCATATCTTTGGTGTTCGGCCGTTTTACATGGTTTCAATTATATCAGTCTCTTATCATATTATACAACTTCGACATGTGCGAGAAATTGTATGCAAATATATTCTAGTATTACTGCTATAAATGGAAAGAAATACTTGTCAAGGTGAGGTTTTAAGGATGCATGCCAGAACAAAGGCCTTAAAATATTTGAAATAAGTTTTTTATTTATCTGTTTTACATATATGACTTTTGCCCTTCAATTGCATGATGATGGGTTGAAAGTGACATTAAATTATATTCACTCAGTCACACTTCAATTGCATGACATTATTTTGATAATGTTTTTATATGCTAACTGTAACAAGCATATTCATGTTCAGTTTTTTGCAGTAATTTGATATGAAAAAAACATTAGTTAAAAACGTTAATTGATCATATTTTTGCTACAAAGGAAAGTATATGTGGAAAAGAGTATATAAAAAGGTTTGGTACTTTTCAGGACATAGCATATAAGTGAAAAATCAACCCTACTAGCGCAACCCATACCAACTGCCTATGTAAACACAACAACATGACCTTTGATTGTATATTTTTTAAATAAGATAATCGAATATCTGCAATGTTCTTGTGCAAGTTCTGTTTTCTTATTTTTTTTATATTTTTTATTCTAGTTAATTTTATCTGATTATTTTTCTTATGCAAGTTAATTTATCTAGGAGTTCTGTGTCGTTGTTTTTCTTATATAAGTTTACTTATCTATAGTGTAATTCTTAGCCAAGTAAATTTATCTGGATAAGTTTTCTTAAGTAAGTAAATTTATCTGGTTAACTTTTCTCAGGTAAGTAATTTATTCTTAGGCAAGACATCTTTTCTTACCACACTCTAAAAAAATCTTAATTAAGATTTTGTTAACAAGAAAAATTAACTTGCATAAGATTTTTTTTCTTGAACTAGATAAATTTTCTTGAACAAAATAAAAACAAATCATCAGAAGAATTGTCTTAATTAAGATTGACTAAGATAAAAAACTTAGATTATTTTTCTTAGTTAAGAATTTACACCCAGATATTTTTTCTTACCACACTCCAAGATATTTTTTACTTATTTTAAGTAAATTTCTACTTAAAACAAGTTTTTTTTTCTTGTTTTAAGTACGCTATTTTTGGCAGTGCAGGAAAGCAAATTGATGGAGATGAAGCAGGAAGATTGAGGAGTGATATTTACATCTATTGATATAACTCTGCCAGAGCACAGTTATTGAGAAACTCTCTCAATGGATTGGATGTGACCCCAGACCTTAAAAAAACTTTAATCTGCTAAATAAATTAAATACATTAGGATGCATATTTTAGATCGATTACAAGATGTTAGGCTTAACATGAGAGTTGGTATTTGAGTAAGTGAATTAGTAGACAAAGGCTTAACATGAGAGTTGGTATTCGAGTACCTTAAACTGGGGTGTATTCGGACAGTGGTGCGAATTTGGACAAGAGACCAAGAAAAGTACAAAAAATCATTTTTTACATTTTTTATTAAGCAAACCTTGGTTTTTCTTCTGTTATTTTCTTTTCTCACAGGTATCAAACGACATCTAAATGATCATCTTAGCCACCAGAGGTTTTTGTCTGGAAATTTGAAAACTCTGTGCACTTTTTTTCTCGTTTATCTCCATTTTTGCATTTTTGGTCACGAAAGTTCAAAGCCCTGGCCACATGTTGATGGATATTTTCTGAAACACATAAGAACTGGCGAGATAATAGAGCCAAAAAATAAAATAAAACAAGCATATTTTTTCGAAAAATGTTCAGTTTGTACCTTTGGCTGGAATTTTTCCGGGCAAAGGGGTTAATTCGGACACGCTAAAAGTAACCGATAAAGATATTTCCGTGGTGTTCATTCCGATTTGTTACCTGAAAAATGTCGATATAAGATGGTTATGCTCGAAAAGACCAAACTTTTACGAAAACGTGAAACCACATAACAAATTAAAACCGATTATAACATTTCATGATACCAGGAGTTATCTCCCTTTTGCTTATTTTTCGAATTTACTCATAAGTCATGGAATTCCCGGAAATGAGTCGAAAATGACTCTAACGGTTTTATTTATTGCCCCGGTGTCCGAATACACCTCACAGAAGGCATGTTTTCACCCGACGTCGCATAATTAGTGCTTGTCTGAATTGACCCCAACTCCTGAGGTGAATTCGGACAATCTTTATCCTTAATTAACTTAATTAATAGTTATCCAATATGGAATAAATTTTAAGAGCTTATGCATGGAACATCATTAAATATCTGTACCAGATATGAATATATTCTGTTAATGTAGGAAAATGAAATGTGTGGATGAGAAAAACCTTGAAATCCGTCTGAATACACCCCAGTTTACGGTAAGTGAATTAGTATACAAAGGCAGTCGAATACACGATTGACTTGTTAGAGACCTTACTGTGATGTGCTGGTTATACTTCCATATACAGTATAGTTATACAAGATGTTGATGATTGTTCATTCTTATACCAATTTTCTCTTATGACAGATAACGTGAAATACACCGGGCCAAATTTAGAAGATTCTGTGATGATAAGGTATGTACATGAATAGTACTTGCCATATAACATTATATTAATGATAGGCCAAGAATTTTAAAACATACATCAACAAAAGGCTACAATGTATGTCAAACATACATCAACCAAAGGCTACAATGTATGTCAAACATACATCAACCAAAGGCTACAATGTATGTCAAACATACATCAACCAAAGGCTGTATGTCAAACATACATCAACAAAAGGCTACAATGTATGTCAAACATACATCAACCAAAGGCTACAATGTATGTCAAACATACATCAACCAAAGGCTACAATGTATGTCAAACATACATCAACCAAAGGCTACAATGTATGTCAAACATACATCAACCAAAGGCTACAATGTATGTCAAACATACATCAACCAAAGGCTACAATGTGTGTCAAACATACATCAACCAAAGGCTACAATGTATGTCAAACATACATCAACCAAAGGCTACAATGTATGTCAAACATACATCAACCAAAGGCTACAATGTATGTCAAACATACATCAACCAAAACTACAATGTATGTCAAACATACATCAACCAAAGGCTACAATGTATGTCAAACATACATCAACAAAAAGGCTACAATGTATGTCAAACATACATCAACCAAAGGCTACAATGTATGTCAAACATACATCAACCAAAGGCTACAATGTATGTCAAACATACATCAACCAAAGGCTACAATGTATGTCAAACATACATCAACCAAAGGCTACAATGTATGTCAAACATACATCAACCAAAGGCTACAATGTATGTCAAACATACATCAACCAAAGGCTACAATGTATGTCATTTATATTTTTCTCTGGATTAAGGCCATCTACAATATTATGTGTTTGCTGTAATGAGCTTGAGCAAATTTTTGAGGTAGGTTCCCAATTTTTTTAATTTTTTTAAATATCACTTTTTATTTTTATATATGACTTCACAAAATTCTGTTAAAAAAAACATGAAAATAAAATATTTGTCTACCCATTCATGAAAATATATGGGTGGATGAGGGTTATGGGAAGCACAAAATTTGTTGTAAATTAAGATCTAATTAACTTCATCAGACAGAATGAACAGAACTAACATTATCTGTTAATTGACATTGTATAAATATGTGTAGTAATTTCACATCTAACTGTTCTTGTTATTAGACCAGTAATATTACATTATCTACAAAATGTTTAATGTATATTTGATGTACTCTTATTGACATTGCTGCTGCAGCAGGAAAAATAAAAAAGGTGAACTTAACGTTACTTCTTCTTATTGTCCATTGAGTGGTATTCTGTTGTGGACTACTTGATTATATTTCTGTTTGATAAAGCATCTGCTACAGACATTGAAGATGAAGTTTATGTCTGATCTACTGAACACTATTAGATAATTGACATACAAATGAAAAGTACCTGTACCATTCAAACTGATGTTGCAAATCATAAAATGTTATTTACGGTATTGTGTTTTTACGCCCATCGGGAGATGATGTCGTATATTGTGATAGCAAGCTCTGTCTGTCTGTTAACTTTTGTAAGCTGTGCAATATCTCCAGTAGTTCCAGGTTATGGATTGATAACAAACTTTGAGTATACCTCATCCATGGCACAAGGAAGAACACTATTGAAATTTGAGATCAAAGGGTCACTGGGCTCAAATATCTGGAAATAATTGAAAACTGTTATCCATAACTCCAGTTCATAGATGTCGACTATAATAATATTTGAGCTACAGTGTATATATACAGTGTACAGTGTATACAGTGAGTGTATACAGTGTATATATACAGTGTATACATATACAGTGTATACAGTGTATACAGTGAGTATATACAGTGTATATATACAGTGTATACTCCAAACATCTGGCAAGAAGAAGCTTATTGATTTGATGTCTCTCTATTCATCTTTCCATCTGTCTGTTAACATTCATTATCTGTGAGCTAGGTATCTCCAGTTCATGGATTGATGCTACCAAACTTTTGGAATACCTTAAAAATGGGGCAAGGAAAAACCCTATCCAGTCATGGGTAAAGGTCACTATGTTAATTCCTGGTATAAATTAGGGGTAATGATGTGTATTGTGATCAAATCTTGAGGTATAAATTAGGGGTAATGATGTGTATTGTGATCAAATCTGGAGGTATAAATTAGGGGTAATGATGTGTATTGTGATCAAATCTGGAGGTATAAATTAGGGGTAATGTGTATTGTGATCAAATCTTGAGGTATAAATTAGGGGTAATGATGTGTATTGTGATCAAATCTGGAGGTATAAATTAGGGGTAATGATGTGTATTGTGATCAAATCTTGAGGTATAAATTAGGGGTAATGATATCTATTGTGATCAAATCTGGAGGTATAAATTAGGGGTAATGATGTGTATTGTGATCAAATCTGGAGGTATAAATTAGGGGTAATGATGTGTATTGTGATCAAATCTGGAGGTATAAATTAGGGGTAATGATGTGTATTGTGATCAAATCTGGATGTATAAATTAGGGGTAATGATGTGTATTGTGATCAAATCTTGAGGTATAAATTAGGGGTAGTGATGTGTATTGTGATCAAATCTGGAGGTATAAATTAGGGGTAATGACGTGTATTGTGATCAAATCTGGAGGTATAAATTAGGGGTAATGATGTGTATTGTGATCAAATCTGGAGGTATAAATTAGGGGTAATGATGTGTATTGTGATCAAATCTGGAGGTATAAATTAGGGGTAATGATGTGTATTGTGATCAAATCTTGAGGTATAAATTAGGGGTAATGATGTGTATTGTGATCAAATCTTGAGGTATAACTTCGGGGTAATGATGTGTATTGTGATCAAATCTGGAGGTATAAATTAGGGGTAATGATGTGTATTGTGATCAAATCTTGAGGTATAAATTAGGGGTAATGATGTGTATTGTGATCAAATCTTGAGGTATAAATTAGGGGTAATGATGTGTATTGTGATCAAATCTGGAGGTATAAATTAGGGGTAATG
>JAVTVY010025827.1:0-101270 GCA_036873755.1 Hanleya hanleyi
ACGATGCCCCCGCAAATGAGCTTTCATGTACTATTTTGATAAATTTCGTCTTCTAAAACGGGCTGTGTCGGCTATATTTAATCGGTTGTCGGGCAAAGCTGAATGTTAAGTGGTAGTCGGTATCCTGCTTGACTGCATGAATCCTTCAGAAAGGTGGCAACCGATTTCGAAGACCGTCTACGATGCCCACGTAATTGAGCTTTCATGTACTATTTTGACAAATTTCGTCTTCTAAAACGGGCTGTGTCGGCTACGTTTAATCGGTTGCCGGGCAAATCTGAATGTTAAGTGGTAATCGGTAACGTGCTTGACTGCATGAATCCTTCAGAAGTGTGGCAAGCGATTTCGAAAACCGTCAACGATGCCCACGTTATTGAGCTTTCATGTACTATTTTGACCCATTTCGTCTCCTAAAATAGGCTGTGTCGGCTATATTTAATCGGTTGCCGGGTAAAGCTGAATGTTAAGTGGTAGTCGGTATCCTGCTTGACTGCATGAATCCTTCAGAAAGGTGGCAACCGATTTCGAAGACCGTCTACGATGCCCCCGCAAATGAGCTTTCATGTACTATTTTGACAAATTTCGTCTTCTAACACGGGCTGTGTCGGCTACGTTTAATCGGTTGCCGGGCAAAGCTGAATGTTAAGTGGTAATCAGTAACCTGCTTGACTGCATGAATCCTTCAGAAGGGTAGCAATCGATTTCGAAAACTGTCTACGATGCCCACGTAATTGAGCTTTCATGTACTATTTTGACCCATTTCGTCTCCTAAAACAGGCTGTGTCGGCTATATTTAATCGGTTTGCGGGCAAAGCTGAATGTTAAGTGGAAGTCGGTATCCTGCTTGACTGCATGAATCCTTCAGAAAGGTGGCAACCGATTTCGAAGACCGTCTGCGATGCCCCCGCAAATGAGCTTTCATGTACTATTTTGACAAATTTCGTCTTCTAAAACGGGCTGTGTCTTCTATGTTTAATCGGTTGCCGGGCAAAGCTGAATGTTAAGTGGTAGTCGATAACCTGCTTGACTGCATGAATACTTCAGAAGGGTGGCAACCGATTTCGAAGACCGTCCACGATGCCCACGTAATTGAGTTATCATGTACTATTTTGACCAATTTCGTCTCCTAAAACAGGCTGTGTCGGCTATATTTAATCGGATGCCGGGCAAAGCTGAATGTTAAGTGGTAATCGGTAACCTGCTTGACTGCATGAATCCTTCAGAAGTGTGGCAACCGATTTCGAAGACCGCCTACGATGCCCACGTAATTGAGCTTTCATATACTATTTTGACCAATTTCGTCTCCTAAAATAGGCTGTGTCGGCTATATTTAATCGGTTGCCGGGAAAAGCTGAATGTTAAGTGGTAGTCGGTATCCCGCTTGACTGCATGAATCCTTCAGAAAAATGGCAACCGATTTCAAAGATCGTCTACGATGCCCCCGCAAATGAGCTTTCATGTACTATTTTGATAAATTTCGTCTTCTAAAACGGGCTGTGTCGGCTATATTTAATCGGTTGCCGGGCAAAGCTGAATGTGAAGTGGTAGTCGGTATCCTGCTTGACTGCATGAATCCTTCAGAAAGGTGGCAACCGATTTCGAAGACCGTCTACGATGCCCACGTAATTGAGCTTTCATGTACTATTTTGACAAATTTCGTCTTATAAAACGGGCTTTGTCGGCTACGTTTAATCGGTTGCCGGGCAAAGCTGAATGTTAAGTGGTAATCGGTAACCTGCTTGACTGCATGAATCCTTCAGAAGTGTGGCAACCGATTTTGAAAACCGTCTACGATGCCCACGTAATTGAGCTTTCATGTACTATTTTGACCAATTTCGTCTCCTAAAATAGGCTGTGTCGGCTATATTTAATCGGTTGCCGGTCAAAGCTGAATGTTAAGTGGTAATCGGTATCCTGCTTGTCTGCATGAATCCTTCAGAAAGGTGGCAACCGATTTCGAAGACCGTCTACGATGCCCCCTCAAATGAGCTTTCATGTACTATTTTGATAAATTTCGTCTTCTAAAACGGGCTGTGTCGGCTATATTTAATCGTTTGCCGGGCAAAGCTGAATGTTAAGTGGTAGTCGGTATCCTGCTTGAATGCATGAATCCTTCAGAAAGGTGGCAACCGATTTCGAAGACCGTCTACGATGCCCACGTAATTGAGCTTTCATGTACTATTTTGATAAATTTCGTCTTCTAAAACGGGCTGTGTCGGCTACGTTTAATCGGTTGCCGGGCAAATCTGAATGTTAAGTGGTAATCGATAACCTGCTTGACTGCATGAATCCTTCAGAAGTGTGGCAACCGATTTCGAAAACCGTCTACGATGCCCACGTAATTGAGCTTTCATGTACTATTTTGACCAATTTCGTCTCCTAAAAATAGGCTGTGTCGGCTATATTTAATCGATTGCCGGGCAAAGCTGAATGTTAAGTGGTAGTCGGTATCCCGCTTGACTGCATGAATCCTTCAGAAATTCCGTCTTCTAAAACGGGCTGTGTCGGCTATATTTAATCGGTTGCCGGGCAAAGCTGAATGTTAAGTGGTAGTCGATAACCTGCTTGACTGCATGAATACTTCAGAAGGGTGGCAACCGATTCCGAAGACCGTCCACGATGCCCACGTAATTGAGTTATCATGTACTATTTTGACCAATTTCGTCTCCTAAAACAGGCTGTGTCGGCTATATTTAATCGGTTGCCGGGCAAAGTTGATTGTTAAGTGATAGTCGGTATTCTGCTTGACTGCATGAATCCTTTAGAAAGGTGGCAACCGATTTCGAAGACCGTCTACGATGCCCACGTAATTGAGCTTTCATGTACTATTTTGACAAATTTCGTCTTCTAAAACGGGCTGTGTCGTCTATGTTTAATGGGTTGACGGGCAAAGCTGAATGTTAAGTGGTAATCGGTAACCTGCTTGACTGCATGAATCCTTCAGAAGTGTGGCAACCGATTTCGAAAACCGTCTACGATGCCCACGTAATTGAGCTTTCATGTACTATTTTGACCAATTTCGTCTCCTAAAATAGGCTGTGTCGGCTATATTTAATCGATTGCCGGGCAAAGCTGAATGTTAAGTGGTAGTCGGTATCCCGCTTGACTGCATGAATCCTTCAGAAATTTCGTCTTCTAAAACGGGCTGTGTCGGCTACGTTTAATCGGTTGCCGGGCAAACCTGAATGTTAAGTGGTAATCGGTAACCTGCTTGACTGCATGAATACTTCAGAAGGGTGGCAACCGATTTCGAAGACCGTCTACGATGCCCCCGTAAATGAGCTTTCATGTACTATTTTGACAAATTTGTCTTCTAAAACGGGCTGTGTCGGCTATGTTTAATCGGTTGCCGGGCAAAGTTGAATGTTAAGTGGTAGTCTATAACCCGCTTGACTGCATGAATCCTTCAGAAGGGTGGCAACCGATTCCGAAGACCGTCTACGATGCCACCGTAAATGAGCTTTCATGTACTATTTTCTTATGTTTAATCGGTTGCCGGGCAAAGCTGAATGTCGGTAACCTGCCTGACTGTTTAAAGAGTTATAGATGGTATTCGGGAATTGATATATTAGTTTTAATCCTACCACGCCGGGGTGTGTAGGGCTACCAGGCCGGGTGATGGTGGGGGCGTCCCCCATCAAACTTTATACTCTGTCTGTGGAAACACACCACCTTGAACTGTCGTAGTTTGCAGCTTGTCATACTGGGGTCATTTTGAGCCTATTTGGGTTAATTCTATGGCGGCCATGTGAGATATCAGAAACATTATGTTTTCGTAATTTTTCTTCAAAATTGTGGTTAGTTTAAACCCCCCCCCAGCTCAAGCGGTAAGAGAAATATTTTCGGAGGGAGGAATCCCCCACACCACGCATGGGCAACTCCCTAAAAGCCCAGACCAGATAGGGTTACGCATTTCGCCCATTAACACGGACTGTGTCGGGTAGAATTATTCTGTTGCCGGCTAAAAATGATTGTTAAGTGGTACTTAAATAGTAGTTAAGTGGTAATCGGTAACCTGCTTGATTGTATGAGCTAATCGGTAAGGTGGTAAATGGTCGTTTATGCGATACTACGGAACTGATCTTTCATCTTTCTTTCCAAAAGTATGCATGGAGTATTACTAATTGTAGTGTGCATTTCCGAAAATTTTCAGGTATATTAACTACAAGATTTTTGGATAATCGGTGGTTACGATTTACTGGCTTACTCTGACGAATCGACGGCCCAGTATTCGCTTTTTTTAGTCCGAATACGTGGCCGCATATTCAGCCCGGCAAAAACGGTCGAATCGACGGCCGCACATTCGCGAATCCACGGCCCCCTATTCGCGCCAATCCACGGCTGAAAGTGAATAATGAACCGGTTGCTAACTTTACCGAGCTTGCATTTTGGCTCACACACAAACCCGTTCTCCGGGTACAAAGAAGGCGTTTAGATAATATTTGAGAACATGAATTTGTATGTCTCAAACTCATACAGTTTGGAACAGCGAAGATGCACTTGCAACCTTTTTACTGAACCCAACCAGCTCCCTCAGTTCAAACCTGTGTCCATGTCTTTACAAACTAGAAAGACTTATACGGCTATACATCTTCGCTTACCCAAGTCTAACACTACACGTGTTGCCTTGGCTGAACGTAACACATTATCTGATCAGAATACAGGGCTGGTGATGTCATAGCGCTATAAATATTCCGTGGTCCGTATTAGGAGGAGTGCAATGTATGACCTCTTTAAAATTCAAATTTGATTGGCTAGGACAGCCCCATTTACTTCCCCATTTACTTCATTTACTTCACCGAAATGTAGTCTCTAGTGTTTGTCAAATTTGCCGTTCATCAAGATTTTGTATTGTGAGAGTGATTGCCGGTATTTGGACGCCGTCACAGGATTTATATTTGTAACAGGGGCATTGATATACATGTTAAACTGTCACATTCGCTATGTGTGTGTTAAAAATACGTTAGAGATTCCCATCTGTTTGAAATTTTGCGTGGTTTTTTTCTCGTTTGCATGCAGAATGTTCTGGAACGCCGCGTTTGGACAGGTGTCACTCAAATTCACGTGAGCTAGGTGGGCGTGACCTAGAGAGACAGGAAGCAATTTTAACTCTCAGTCAACTCGCTGCACGGGGCGTGGAGACAACATTAGAAATGCGACACACACATTTTTTCCAAAAATTATTCATCATAAAATTGTTATTTATAAACTGTCAAACGGATATCTTCGCTACATTATTATCCCGTTCACTGCAAATTTTCTGAGAATTTTCTCTGCATAAAAAATGCGTGTTTATTTCTTTTCCGTTTGCATGCAAAATGATCGGGGACCGCGTGTTGGCGGATGTCACTCAAATTCACATGGGCTAGGTGGGCGTGGCCTAGAAAGACAGTCTGTCACTCACTGGAGGACGTGGTCCCATGTGAGACAATAATCGATATACCCATTTTCTGAAAAAAATTATTCATCATAAACTTAAGACTAAATGTCCAATGTAACGAATATCTTCATTCAGTAAAATGCAACTTTTCTGAGAATTTTCCGAGTGGGTCAGAATTGTTGTCGAAAAAATAAGTCGCGCATAAAGGCACGTCTTATCTTCCCAGAGATTTTTGGCAGCGAACCGAACGCATACTTTTTGAGTCATTCCTATATTTTCCTATATGTTACTTTTTCTCGTGAAAACTTTCGCTCTGAAATGCGTCAAAACCAATGGCGCCAAGAAATAAATGTTTAGGTATCCGATTGGACGATTCTCCACCTACATCTCAGTTCGCATTGACTACTAACCCGATGGCCAATCAGAGACGGAGAATCATGCTACACTCAGATTAGACCGCTGATTGGCTGTTCGCTCCACGGTCAATCGGAGACGAGAGAATCATGCCACACTCAGTTTATACCGCTGATTGGCTGTTCGCTCCAGGGCCAATCAGAGACGAGAGAATCAGACCACACTCAGTTTAGACCGCTTATTGGCTGCTCGCACAACGTCAGGATATAACTGTCAACCAACATTTCGGCTCTCATTGGCTACTCGCGCGACGTCAAGCCAGTTCAATGCAACACCAGCTCCTCCACTGTCCACTTCAATTGAACACCAGCTCCCACACTATGAACCCACTCGATGACCCCGATGCACTCCATGGCCTCACCTGCCTATTGGACCTCTATAAACACGCATGAGCATCTTCCCCAGTGACGTGACCATAAGTGGCCCCCTATAAACACTTCATGACCCCTATGCACTCTATGCGCATTACCTTTAATATGGAACCCCTATAAACAGGCATTGCCATACTACCCAGTGACGTGACCATAAGTGACCTATACACACGTGACGTACTATATACAGCAGGACCTGCACTCCATGCACAGGGTCCTACTCAGCCACGTGATCCTAAATGACGCCCTATAAATACTCCCCTATGCACTCCAGGCATAGGTCCTTGCTATGCATGGGGATTCCCCTCACTACATATATGGTTATGCCTATAACCGTTGACCTGGAAGTGAACTTTGACCCGGATGTGACCTTACCGGAACTCACCGAATGTGACGTCACGACGCCGATTTTTACGCCGGATCTCCGCCACCGCAGAAATGCTAAGAGATTTGCCCTTCCTATACTACTGTCGTCTACAACAGAGTCATAAAGATATGACCGCTTCATTGTAGATTTCCCCAGCATGAAATCTCACACGGGCAGGCAATCTGTCCCTTTGACTGGTACGTAAGCTGGAGACCGTTGGCATCTGACTTTATATACCCGACAGAGTATGGTGCATGGACGGCAAAATACACACCATTTCCATATACCATGCCTGAGGTAACTTAGGCGAGCCCGCAACTCCAGACCACCGACAGCACACACAAAATAACTAATTGAACTAAACCATTGACTTCCAACACTAAACTATGTACAAAAAAGAAAAGAACTTAAAACTAAGAGCCTATAGGCTTTGGGATGTAATCTATGGCTGGGTCAACTTATCATTTTAATAAAACATTGTTTATAAGTAGATTCGATTATTAATCAATTCTTTTTAGGATGAGACTTTCTTGGTAAAGCACAGAAACTAGTGCTGGATGGGTCGACCACGTGGGGGTTCGAACCTGCGCTCTCAGACTTTGGCACCAAATTGCCAGCAGTAAATGCAAGCGCTCTAAACCACTCGGCCACCTCAGATCTTGTTTTTGCAGCTGCGTTTAGGCCTATATTGCACGGCAATAGCGTGAAGAACAGATGTATTTAGTCTCGGGGCCCCAGTAGAATTTACTTATATCCAGATTTTCAATCTTTTCCACGGGTTAGAACAGCAGCATGTTAGTCCTTGGTTCTTCAACCTGAGCCAGTGAGCGCGTCACGGGGCTTTGTTTACATTCCACTCGAAAGTAGGTCACTCAGTCACGGGACCGTGGAGTTGTGTATCAATGAAGGGTGGTCAGTGAAGATTTTGTGACAAAAGGCATTTTTGTCGCCGCTGATTGATGCGAACTGAAATTTTTCGTATGGCATAGCTAATTTCTAAACTACCCCTGTTATGTCAGCAGGGATCCAATATACAGACATGACAGCCATAAGTTTTAAGGCTAATGAAATTTAATACTCCACAGTCTCGCCATATTAGGTAAACTGGGTCATATCCAGAGCGAGGCTCTGGGTCAGTGGAAAGTAGTAGGGAGCCGTGATTTCGACTCCCATTTTCCAGGGAGGTAACTCTTGGTTCCCCTTTTTCCGCCAGGGGGTGCCACCAGTCCCGTATGACGTCACTTCCGGTCTGGGTGAATGGAGCGTGACCTTGCCGTATGACGTCACTTTCGGTCTGGGTGAATGGCGCGTGACCTGTGAACATGATAGGATATGTACTGACCTGTCTGTGGGGACTCAATGTCGTTCATCTCCGTGTCTTTTCGGTGAGCGGAACATGTACTGGGGTTTCCCCCACAATGTCGTTCACCTCCGTGTTTCTTCGGTCAGGTCCGTGTTTTTTCGGTGAGGTCCGTGAAGATGTGACGGAGGTGACCGAAAGATGTGACGGAGGTGTCCGAAGAGTCACGGAGATCACCGAAGAGTCACGGAGAGTTCGGTGAGGTCCGTAAAGATGTGACGGAGGTGACCGAAAAGACACGGAGGTGACCGAAGACACACGGCGGTCACCGAAAAGACCCGAATGTCATCACCGAAGAGTCACGGAGGTGACCGAAAAGACACGGAGGTCACCGAAGACACACGGAGGTCACCGAAAACACCCGAATGTCATCACCGAAGAGTCACGGAGGTTACCGAAGACACACGGAGGTTACCGAAAAGACCCGAATGTCACGAAAAAACGTATAAAAGTGGAAATTTTTAGGGGTATTGCTGCATTCATTGGCCTGCCGAACGGAGCTATCTCACCAGCCTACCTGACCAGCCTGAACCACTCTGACGACAGGAGCTACTTGCCTGAGCCTCACCAGCCTGAGCCTGCCTCACCAGTCTATCTCACCATAGCAGCTACTGACCTGACCAGCCTGAGCCAACAGTCATGGACTCATGTCACCGAGCTAAGCTTCTACAGCACCGTATTCGCCTCGTTGATGAGATGCAGCATGTGGTTGATATATGTGATCTGCTTATGGTGGAAAACATAATCCTTAAACACGGTGTCGAAGATATCATGGTGGAGAAGACCACCTCGCGACAAAACAGAGCCCTCATCGACGATCTATTGCGCCGTGGCCCCTTAGCATTTCAAGCCTTCGTGGAGGTGCTGAAGAAGACGGGAAATGAAGGAATAGCAGATCTACTTCAAGCCCAGGATTCAGAAGATAATATCTTAGTCATGGACATGGACATCGCCGAAGGGCGTACAGCTACCAAACGTACGCACCAAGAGTCCGGTCTACCTGCCAAACCCGGTCCACCTACCAAACGACCCCGACTAACACCTTTAGAAATACCTCAGCAAGTGCTTCAGCCAGTGCCCCAGCAAGTGCCTGAGCAAGCGAAGGAAGAGGTGCTACTTCCTATGTCTGTGCAGGAGATCAATGACATTATCCAGCAGGCCTACCAGGCGGCCCAGACGAACACTTGGGAGCTCTCTCCCTATTTAACTGTGAGTGTCAAAGAAGAGGAAGTGCATTTTAACGCACCGGCCTGGGACGACAAACCACCTAAGCATATCGCCTTGACGTTGGACACCTGGATAAGAGTACAGGCCATTTATTACGCCGTCGATGCGGTCATTGACCACCAGGGGAGCGACGAAGCGAAATTTTATGTGGGTGACGACATCTTTCTCACCTGTTCTATGTTCAACAACATGCTGCTGGTGCATATTCGTAAATGGAAGTTGAGGACGGATACGCAAAAGCGTATTCCTTTACCTCAGGGCGTCACCCTGCAAATACCTGCGTGGCGGAAGCTGGAGAGTCTCACAGCTGAAATTCATGAAGTCCTGTCTGACCAGGTGACTCAGTATATTTATAAGAAGTACATCGACACATTCCTGGATCATCTCAGACCCCGCATTCGACACTTGCGTATCCAGCAATGTGCAGGCTGTGGGAACAAGAACGGAACACGCATACGTGTATGGACAATAGTATACCATCAGACGCGCTCATGACTGAGGGACTACAGGCCGTTAACGCAAATGCAAGGTGCAAATTGCCGAGGCATTGCAAGCTGCCTGTCCACCCAGAATTCCACGTGAACAGATTGCCACCTTCATCTACGTGCACCAGGGGCAGAAAGACGATGACGAGTTCAAACAAGTCTTGTTGCATAAATATTGAACATTTCACACAAGTCTTGTTGCATAAACATTCACACATCACCGTATTCCTACATTCTATGTTCATTCTATGTTCATTCTATGTTCAGCAAAGCGCTTGATAGCGTATAATTGTATTAAAAAAAAAAAAAAAATTCTAACTGCATGTGTTAAGCTTAGCAAGCATACACCACATAGGCACAGGTGACCACAAGGGAAAAAGGCGTGCGTCGTTTCATCGTCTTGACACACGGTACAGGTGGATCTTTTCTGTTCCCTAGCCAGTTGTAGGCGTAATTTAGACTTTTCATCTTCTAATTCGTCAAGCTGTTGGTTCAGGTGGCTGATCTCTTGTAAGGGTGTTGTCATTTCTGTTGCGGTAGCGGTCGTTGTGGTAGCCGTCGTTGTGGTAGCCGGCTGAGTCGCCGCTGTAGTTGCTGGGGGTCTACTACTGTTTAACCACTCCACCGCTGGATAGTAATATTCCAGTGGGACCTGCATATGGCGTATACATATCTCGCTTAGTAGCATTTGCTAGATCCTGTGTTAAATGTGATGATTTTAATCAACGTCACAAAACATTGTTGCAGAAACTTATAAAACAGGGCTATTCCACCAAGCGCCTCCACTCAAAGTTTTCAAATTTGGCGATACATATCGCATGCTGATAGCAAAATACGAACGTAGCGTGCAAGATCTATGGCGCTACGTTTCGTAACTTGTGTCTAATTCCGCTTAACCCGGGGCTAGGGGCCGTATGAACCCATGTACTTCAAGATCCTCATGGTACTCATATGAACAGTCACAATCAAAGCGTGACTGAGATACATCTTTTTTTAGATGACGACTCTATAACGAATATTATGGATTAAGAATACTGATCAGCGATACGGATTTGATATTTTTGGAACATCATGATGTCTTGCCGGCATCATTGAAAACTGTTGACCGCTTCTCTCTTGCAGGAAACAAGCCTATGTTTATGTATACTATGATTGTCTTTTTGAATTTGATGCTAATACTGTTATGTGGAAAATGGAATAGGTCTTTGGATTATGGACGCGGATATTCTCTAATGGACGACGGCTGGATTATGAATGACGGACTAGACGCTTGTAATCTTCATCGTCTGTTGCCTCATCATCATCATCATCTTCTCCCTGCACAGCGTCCCTTATTTCTCTATCTTGTTGTGCACCTCTCATCCTCAAAGCTTCAGCAATATGAGCTTCATGAACACGCTGCAAGCTCGTAATGATTGTAACATGTTCGTTGTCTTCTCCGTTCGAGCGAATCCGTTCTCTATGTTCTCTAGGATCTTGTTGTCCCGTGTTCATTGCGTTGAATAGTGCCCGTCTACTAGGATTAGCCATGATGCAGTTGAATGAATGGATAGCTGACGAGACACTGCGCGCTTTTTATAGTATAACCGTAGAGCGCCCGTATGAGGGCGCGGACGTCATCGAAATCTTCACAGTGAAACCATTGTGCCTGCTCAGGCCCGCTGAAATTTTGTGTTTCTTTTCCATCTTCAAACCGGTCTCATTTTGCAATAAATGCGAGTTGACGTGTAAAACTTATTTCAACTTGAACTTTGGGAACTTATAGTGTATCGCTGAAAAATTCAGAAGGCTGGCGGCAGGCTAAAACTATATTTTTAATCATTTTGTCGATTTTAGACCCGTATCGTTATGGGTATGGTTGTGTGGAAAACCCGGTAAATTTGAAATAAATCGGCTTACCTCCGTAAAAACACTTTAGGTGTGTTCCTCACATCCTTATAATGTCACCCTGAAAATTTGAGCGGGTTTAACGATGGAAAAGTAGGAATTTTTGTCCTATCACTCTTGCTACGGTAACACAGCCATTGACACGCATAGCTGTACACACATTCGGCTCCATATTGTATAGTGCTGTGTTACCGTAGCAAGAGTGATAGGACAAAAATTCATACTTTTTCATCGTTAAACCTGCTCAAATTTTCAGGGTGACATTATAAGGATGTGAGGAACACACCTAAAGTGTTTTTACGGAGGTAAGCCGATTTATTTCAAATTTACCGGGTTTTCCACACAACCACACCCATAACCATACGGGTCTAAAATCGACAAAATGATTAAAAATATAGTTTTAGCCTGCCGCCAGCCTTCTGAATTTTTCAGCGATACACTATAAGTTCCCAAAGTTCAAGTTTAAATAAGTTTTACACGTCAACTCGCATTTATTGCAAAATGAGACCGGTTTGAAGATGGAAAAGAAACACAAAATTTCAGCGGGCCTGAGCAGGCACCATGGTTTCACTGTGAAGATTTCGATGACGTCCGCGCCCTCATACGGGCGCTCTACGGTTATACTATAAAAAGCGCGCAGTGTCGTCTGCTATCCATTCATTTTGAACTACATCATGGCTCAACACATGGATATTGATGGAGTGCACAATATTATTAACGAGGCGTGGCTTGACAACATATTGGAAGAGCTATGGAAAGATGATGAACAAGAAGACCAGCCGGTAGAGGGCAGCGAGACTTTCACCCCAGTTTCACAACAAAAGCGGCAGTATCTTCACCATGCCACGGGTCAATTCATCGATATTGAAGACGACGAAGAAGGAGAAGAAGAGGCAGCGGATGGAGATGTCACCGCCAATAGTACCTACGACGTACGGCCTGATAGTACCCTCCAACTCGAACGGTTTGAACGAGTCCTACAAGATGTGTTCAAACAACATCAAGACCAAGACCAAGAACAAGACCAAGAAGCAACCGGGGAATTCATCGATGGAGTGGACAATAGTCCCTACGTGAGTCCCTACGTCTATTCTACCGACGACGAACAGATTGCTCAACTCCTACAAGATGAGTTCGAAGAAGACCAAGAACTTGAAAGAGAAAAAAAAGAACAAGAAAAAGAACAGATGGCTGTTTTACAGCAGCGATATCTTGAGTACTACTGTACCGAAATAAGAAGACTGGAGCGAGATACAACATGGGGAGCGGCACAGTATTTACCCTGTGTCCAATGCAGTAGTCTCTACGCCAAATACGCTATATTTCCATGTGGACACCAAGCGTTATGTATTCGCTGTATTCACAGACATGCAGGAAGACCAGTGCCTACGCCCACTTACAAGCCCATAGCGTGTACACTCGTCGCGCTGAAATGTCCCGTGTGTACCCAGAGGCGAGAAAACCTGATCCGATCGGTGTAATCCCATAACACCTTCCTAACGGTCCTTATGAGGACCCCCAATTATACTCGAAAGAGCAAGCTTCTAATTAAAAGCACCAAAAAAACACACCAACTCCTGCACATGCACACACCTAGGTAACAATAGGTAAATAACACTTAGTAAATGGGAACTTCCTACTAACAGCGCCCAGGTAAAATAAAAAAACACTATTAGTATGAATGTACGGTAATAATATACCGAATAGTGCCGGAAAAAGCCGAGTGTAAAAAATGTTGTTGTTGTTGTGAGGAGGTGTGGGAGATTGGTAATCATAGAGGCGAGGAGATTGAGAACTACCGAGTAGTCCCGGAAAAAGGCGAGTGTGAATTTTTTTTTTGTGAGGTGTGGGAGATTGGTAATCAGAGAGGAGAGGAGATTGAGAACTACCGAGTAGTCCCGGAAAAACCCGAGTGTAAAATTTTATTTGCTGTGAAGTGTGGGAGATTGGTAATCATAGAGGAGAGGAGATTTGCATGGGTAGGGTCTAGGGGCAATTGTTATAAGTGCTGTTTGGAAGGCTAGGGGTTGGCCCTGAAAAGGGCCTTTGATGGCAGATTTTTTTGGGGGTTGGAGTTTGGTAATCATAGAATATAGAGGAGAGGAGATTCACCAATGTAGGGCCTGATTTGAATTGAATGTGCCAAGTTAGAAGTCCCCTTTCGTAAGATTGGGGTGGCCCTGAAAAGGGCCGTTAAGGTCAATTTGTTTACCCTGTTTTATTCAGGGGGAGTTTTCCTGTCTGCTCCAAACTGACGGAAAAGTACCGGCCAGGTTGTTGTTGTTCATCGTCATCCGTGTCTGGTACCGATGGTAGATGGTCCAGGAATGTAGCCCGTGGCATGCTCGGTAATTCGTTTAAATTTACGAATTCCGGCTGGCATTGTTGTTGGATCTGTTGTTGTTGTTCTCTCTGGAGATGTTCTTCACTGAGAGCGTCTCTCAGTGCCGAAATCCAATTTTCCCCCGTAAATGTTGTGAGGGCTCTCGTCACGGAGTAGTACAATGCTGCCCAGGACAGCGGCGTAAAATTGGTGTTCGCCCGCGTCCACCGCTGTATTTCCGCCATCCAAAACGCTTTTACACTCCTGGCTAGTTTCTCCCTCTGTCTCTTCTCTCTTCCCGCTCCTTTGGTCGTACTCATCTTCGCAACTCTATTCATTTTGATACGGTCTTCACAGCTTCAGAAATATGGTTTGAATGTGCCTTTTCCCCACGCGTCCGCTGGGTTTTATACTGAATATAGAGTAGATTTTCATTGGCTGTTTAAACGGCGCGAACCTCTTTCATTGGTTCTGTCTCCGTCCTCACCATTGGTTGATATACGGGCCGCTGATTGGCCCAATAAGCCTCGGGTCATGCCTCCTGGGTTAACTTTCAATCCTGTCTTTTTGCACGAAATTGGTATAGCAAATTCCTAGGTTAAATCAATTCGTATCTCTATAACATTACACCCCGAATGATCACGGACTTTGACGAAGGTGGGGGCATGGAAAATAAAAACTATAACGTATACGGGTACGGACTAGCATAGAGAGGTACGAAAAAAATTAAACTATAACGTGTACGGCTACGGACTAGGGGTTAATTTAACATGACACTACCGAGTGATCACGGACTTTCACGAAGGGTGAAGGGAGACGGAAAAATAAAACCAGAACGTGTACGGGTACGGATTAGGATAGAGAGACACGAACAAATGAAAAAACTGTAACGTGTACGGCTACGGACTAGGAGTTAATTATACCCATAGGGGTACATTATAGTATAAAAAATTACCCAACCCTTTATGTTGCAGGGCGTATAGGTTAGTCCACTAGGCACTGACAGGGTGTAGTATAAGCCCCTGCACAGCGATATATACAGGCCTCCCTAGTCGGTGTTTTGTCATTCACCACCATGGGAGCGCACGGAGCAGATGGAGAGCTTGCGTTGTTCCAACTCACCACCCACGTCACCCTGATCGTCCATGACAATCACCTGCAGCTCATCGAAGAACAACCCCGAGAGGTGAAGCTATGTTTAACCCTAGCAGGGTGGACTCTATTGACACGGTTGTTACAGGGAAAAGAACCCGAAGTCGATTTCATGCACGTGGGAGTGGGTGTCTACCTACGAAGTGGTAGAGATGATTCTTTTTTTCCCCGGTTAGAACAGCGTGGTGGTCCCCATATCACACTCCGTCCTGCATTATGGCAGGCGCTGAAAACTATTATCCCCGACGTCCACGACTTACTGCATCCCGACGCGAACTCTGTGGCTACCCGGACTCTTACACCTGGCTGCACCCTATTGTTGTACCCCAAACGAGTGGACCTCATCGATAGCGGACGTAGGTGTTGGTGTACTTCTGAATCCAAAGCGCGCGTCTCTTTGTCACCGGAAGGCTGGACTACCTTGAAACGAGTGTTGTTGGGTGACCTCGACGGTGATAGCATTCACCTGTGTGACGACGTCTACATTTTCCGCGGCGCCTTTTTTGCTCGACTCCTCTGTCTGAACGAAGGTGGTTTTACCCTGGACCCTGATCTATGGACGGCCTTGGAAAAAGTAGTCCCCATTGTCGATGAAGTACTATATCTATACGGTGCACACAGGCTAGAGTGTCAGTGTCTACTCATGAAGCGAACACACAACAGCGCAACCCAGAGGGGTACCCACAGGGGGACGCAGAGGGGGACCCGAAAGGGAATCCGAAAGGGCAGCCAGTGGAGTACCCACAAGGCCGGGCGGCAGGAATCCACGTGGCGTAAGACTGTGAACAAGGTGTTAACAGATTTGTATTACAACCCAACCAGTCCAGCCGCTTATAGCGCTATGGGAGCGCTCGCTCGAGCTGCACATTCCCAAGGCATCAGTCGAACTGAAGTTCGAGCATGGTTAAAAACCCAAGACACTTATAGCTTACATCGAGCAGCCCGACGACATTTTCGCCGTAACCGAGTCATCGTGGGAGGTGTAGACGCACAATGACAGGCCGATTTGGTCGATATGAGTCGATTTGCTGCCCACAATGATGGACATCGGTACATGTTGACCTGTATCGATATTTTATCCAAGTACGCGTGGGTGCTACCCATCCGGACCAAAACAGGGGAGAATCTGGTACGAGCGTTCCAGCAGATTTTCAAGACGGGACGCAAACCCCTCTATTTGCAAACGGATGAAGGCACAGAATTTCTCAACCGCCACTTTCATGCCTTTCTTAAGAAACAGAAGGTGTTTTTCTTCCATACGTACAACGAGACCAAAGCCTCTGTGGTGGAACGATTTCAATCGGACCTTCAACGGATGAATGTACAAGTATTTTACCGCCAAAAACACCCGACGGTACATCGATGTGCTACCTCAACTGGTCCAAGGGTACAATCGAGCCTATCATCGCAGTATCCAGCGGGCTCCCCTCGATGTGACGGAACGCAACGAACATCAAGTGCGCCGTACGCTGTACTCGATAGAACCAAGTCCACTCACGTCACCCCGTTACAAACGCGGGGATGTGGTACGGATCAGTAAAGTCAAAGGGCAATTTGAGAAAAGTTACTTGCCCAACTGGAGTGACGAGCACTTTGTCATCGTTCGCCATAACCCTCGACACCCACACGTCTATCAACTGGAAGATCTACAAGGAGAAACATTACAAGGCACGTTTTACGAGGCAGAATTACAACCAGTGGTAAAAACACGGAAAGACTACTACACGGTGGAAAAGATTTTGAAAACGGAACGTCGACGTGGCCCAGTTCGTTTAATTCCTGGGTCTCAGCCCGTGACATGAAACGGCTATAAATTCTACCTCACATCGCCTACAGCCTTCAGTCTAGGGTTGTACCATGGATAGTGCACATCTGCCCTTACTGCTGCGGACTCGAAAAGGACAAGTCGGTACCGTCGTGTGTCTACTAGTGCTTCTGGGTACCTTATTTGGAGGAGTCTTCTACGATTTGGCGTACCTGATATCCTGTTTCAACCTACCCTCCACTCGTCCAAGTCCTACCCCCCAACGTCAAGTGCAATCACCCAACACCACCACCACCGCCACCACCACCACCCCCTCTCCTACTACGCTGCGGAACATTACCAGATCACCACGTTCTACAACCCATCCCACTACGCGGTCTAGTCCTCCGCCACCTCTGCGGAACTTCACCCGGGGTCCACCCGTGTACCTGCCTAGTCCTACCCTCAGAAGCGAACCACCCGCATCATCTTCCACAGCACCCAGGGCAAAACCACGGCAACATAGGACTCCCACCACCACCACCACCACCACGACGCTAACACCTAGAGTGGGACTAGTACCACGTTTACCACGGCAACGGTACCCGCACGACTACGACCCCAGGTGGGATCCACAACGGTGGTGGGCCTCTGAACGCAAATCACCAAATAAAACCCTATGGATCCTCGGTGGCAGCATCCCTTCACGTGTCTCATCGCTGGACCGACCGGGTCGGGAAAAACACACTTCGTTCAACGGCTCATCCAACACGGGTCAGCCCTCATTTCACCACCCGTGGCTCGCATCCTGTGGTGTTATGGAGCTTGGCAGCCTGCGTACGAGGAACTGGCACGCATACCTAGACTCACCTTGGTGGGAGGATTACCCCCAGAGGATACCCCAGAAGACACGTTGGTCGTGGTAGACGATCTGATGACCGAAACGGACAGTCGGGTGACGCGTCTCTTTACGAAAGGGAGCCATCATCGTCGGTTGAGCATCATCTACATCGTCCAGAATCTCTTCAGTAAGAACAAAGAGCACATGAACATCAGTTTGAATGCTCAGTATGTGGTCTTGTTCAAAAACCCCAGAGACGCATCACAAATTATGCACCTGGCGAAACAGATGTACCCTAAAACACGGCCTTTGTGCGGGAAGCCTTTGAAGATGCCACCCAAGGGGCCCACGGGTATCTACTCATCGACTTGTAACAAGGGACACCCTCGGCACTTCGATTGCGCACCCACATTTTTCCCGGAGAGTTCCAGACGGTGTACACACCCAAATAAAAGAAGAAGTCACAACCCCTCTAGTATTCACTTCCTCATCATGTCTGCACGGATACGGAAGCACGCGCCGGCCCTCCGCGTATTACGCAGCGCGCCACCAGAGGTGGGCCGGACCCTGGTGCGCGGCGCGGACGCAGAATTGGTACAGTGTTTGTGTGAAGTCGCTCATAATGTGTTAAAAGGGAATGTTCCTCTCAGTCCCCTGCAGAAAGGGAAATTGCAACGGCACAAGACGGGTCTCCGAACGCTGGTGAAGAAGACGGGCAGTTTAAAGAAAAAAGAAACAGGTGTTACAGCGAGGTGGATTTCTCGGGGCACTCCTCGCACCCTTAGCCGCTTCCGTACTGGGACCGTTAGTAGGATCCATCTTGGGACGCTAACGTCATGGAACATACGAAAAAAATGATGCCAGTCGAACCTCGACTGTTACAGAGTTTGCAATCACCCTATCCCGTGCCTGCCACGGTGCAACAACTCCAGTCTCTCGACGAAGAGATGAATAGTATACTCTAACGTCGACTACCCGATCACGAGAAAATTCAACTCTACCATCAGACGCTGAACCGGTACAAGACGTTTATGGATCAATATAGGGGTAGTACACCACCAGCACCACTACCAGCAGCGCCAGCACCCACACCACCATCATCACCTCAGCTGGAAGATGAAGTGTTGGCCAGTGTCCCTAAGGCATTCAAGACCAAGGCTCGTTTATTGTTGGACCGGGTGAAACAGAATCCCGATATGGGTTGGAGCGATGAGGGGAAACTGCTTATTCGAAACCAAGTGGTGCCGGGGTCTCATATCACCGATTTGATCAACGATACGGTGCGCTCTCGCAAACACTCTAATCCACCGGGCTGGGAAGCCTTTGCTCAGGGGTTGAAAGACACACACACCCCTCAAGAATTGGTGGGGAATCCTAACCGTTGGGCCTTTATGCAGCGGACCCAGCAATCGCCGAGTAGACCACCACCACCACCACCACCCTCTTCTTGGGAACCAGTCACCCCCCCAAAACACCACAACGACGGGCACCTACTTTTTCACCCCTTTTACCACGCCACCCCCTGCAACCACCAAGATCTAAGTCACCGCGACGATCACGACGCCGAGGTCACCCGCCCAAGGCCTGGGAGCCCTATTAAAGCCAGGTGCAGAAGCAAGAAAGTTCAGTCGTCAGGTTTTATCTCACGTTGCCCAGTAACAGTTCGCTCGATGTGTTTCCTGACAACACCTTGGCCAAGTACGTGTACCCAATTACCGCAACCGTTGCATTTACCTGGACGGTGGGAATGTGGACTGGTGGATATTCAATACCCTTACTCGTGGTACAACGTGCGAGGCAAAGAAGTATGGTACGAGGTGACCTACGAAGGCAAAGTAAACCGACTGTCCAACTGCGCATGATTATTTCACCCGGTCCAACAATAAACGAGCCTTGGTCTTGAATGCCTTAGGGACACTGCCCAACACTTCATCTTCCAGCTGAGGTGGCAAAGAAGTATGGTACGAGGTGACCTACGAAGGCAAAGTAAACCGACTGACTCTCCCCGAAGGCCAATACGATACCCCCGAGGCGTTCATAGAGGGTCTGACCACATTGTTGAATTATAAGTCTCTACGGGTGGTGACGAATAGTTCAAGACCCGTCAAAGCCTACCCCTTCAAGAATCACGTGATCTTCGATGTCAACGCACACAACGACAAGGCCTGTATCCTGCTCAGCCCCAACGTGGGTGTGGGACTCAGTCCTAGGCTACAGCAAATGTTAGGTCTCCCTTACGACATCTACGCGGGTCCCACCACCGACAACGGTGACGTTGTGACGGATATGAAAGTGGGTATGTACGGACTCTACGTCTACTCGGACGCAGTAGACAGCCATATTGTGGGCGATGTGAACACACCTCTGTTACGGGTGGTGCCCATTAAAAAGAAGTATGGCGATCAAGTCACCCAGAGTTTCAACCACATACTCTACCTGCCCGTACGACACACCGATATCAACACGATCACGGTGGATATAAGAGATGACACGGGACACCGCATTCGAACGAGGGAAAGTGGTGCTGACACTTCATTTCCGACAAGCACGTTCTCCTCACTTCGTATAATGTACGTGCCTTACCAGTGCCATACGGCCAGCTATGCCGACTACTACAAGAAACAAACGGGAGGTAGCTTGCCCATCTTTAGCGGTGCACGCATGCAACGCGGTCACGGATTGGGTAACATACTGGGCAGCATCGTCAACACGTTCTTGCCCTTGGTGACACGGGGAGTAAAGGCGGTGGGTAAACAAGCGGTACGCAGTGGACTGCGCGTGGCCGGTGATGTCTTGGGAGGAACGGCACCCCGACAAGCCTTGAAACGACGGGCCCAAGAAGCAGGCAGCGTCTTGATCGCCAAAGCCCTTAACCCTATCTGGCCTGGGCTTTTTGGGACCTGTCCAGGCCTGGGGGGGGCCGAAATGGCCCCCCCTAATTATTTTTCTTACCCCTTGAGCTAGGGGGCTGAAACTTATTACACTATACCCTTCGGTCAAGCTCTACCAGTAAATGTAAAAAAATCCAAGATGGCCGCTTTGATGACGTCACAGTGACGCCATTTTGAAAAACGGCATTTTTTGGTCGATTTTTTGGTCAGATTTTCCGAATTTTTTATTTTTGCAATTTCTCCACAAAAACTGCATGAAAAATTAGCAAATATTAATGTGATATGAAATAAAATAGTTTTTGCCCACTTTTCATTGCGGAAAAGCAGAAATTTTGAAGAAATATGACAAAAAATCATTTTTCTGGTACACCACGTGGCCGCCATCTTGAATTTACCCATGATCCTTTGCTCGTGGGGTTATGAAAATAGGCTCAAAATCACCCCAATAAGACAAATGATAAAGTCACGGAGTTTCAGCTCTTCATTTTTCGCTGTTCCGGAGATAGTGCAGAAAGTTTGGTAGGGGGGGCCATAATGGCCCCCCCCAGGCCAGGTAGGGTTAAAAGACAACCACGGGTACAGCGAAGAGTCATTCGACGACCGACACACCGACGACGCACACCCCGGAAGAAGAAGGGTAAGAGAGACATCTTCGCATAATGGCATTCATTCACTGCGAGTCGTGTCCGTCTACCAACAGTGAATTGGATTTGTGGACTATTCCACCCACACAGACCAGTGTCGCCGAAGGACGTTGGGTAGAACATCGCCCCCTGGCTAGCCTGACGGGCACGGGACCACTGGAATTTACCATTGAAAACAAAGATACGGCCTACCTGGATTTAGCCCACACGTACTTGTACGTGAAAGCCAAAATAGTGGACAACGACGGGACGCCCATCGGGAACGATGCAGTGGTAGGCCCGGTGAATCTTTGGCTGCACTCCTTGTTCCAACAGGTGGATATCAGTCTGAACGATAAACTCATCAGTACGTCCACCAATACGTACCCGTATCGAGCCTACATCGAGACGCTGTTGTCGTACGGAGAAGATGCCAAAAAAACACACTTGCAAGCCTCGCTGTACTACAGGGATACACCCGGAGCCATGGATGCCGTCACCGTTGCCAATAACGGGTTCGGCCATCGCAGGCAGCTGACAACCCGTAGCACGTCCGTCGATATGATGGGACGACTGCACGCCGATCTGTTCCTGCAAGACCGCTACATGATGAACGGTGTATCCATCAAGATCAAGTTGATCCGTTCCGCACCCACTTTCGCCTTGATGGCCGATGGAGATGCCCCCAATTACAAGATCATCATAGAAGATGCAGCCCTGTTTGTCCGTACGGTGGATTTGCAACAGGGCGTGTTGATGAGTCACATGGAAGCCTTATCGAAAAAACCAGCCCTGTACCCCATCCGACGCGTACAGACCAAGGTGTTCTCTGTGCCAGCAGGTACGATGATGGCCAATCGTGAAAATTTATTTCTAGAGGATCTCCCTAAACGTCTTACCCTGGCGTGTGTGATCAACACCAGTTTCAATGGACAGTGGAATGAGAATCCGTTCCACTTTCAACATTTCAACCTCAACTTTTTGGCACTGCACGTGGCCGGGCATCAAATTTCAGCCCGTCCGTTACAACCGGATTTTGGTAACCATCACTATGTGCGGAGCTACCTGAACCTGTTTACAGCCACAGGACAAAACAATCAGGACGAAGGAAATACCATCACTCGACGAGACTTTAGCCGTGGGTACACTTTGTTCGCCTTCGACCTCACCCCTACCTTGGAACACGATCATCAACTGGCCTTGCTCAAGAAAGGAAACTTACGGTTGGAACTGCGTTTCTCCGTCCCTCTACTCCATACCATTAACGTGATTTGCTACGCCGAGTTTGATAACGTCATCACCGTGGATCAGCAAAGAAACGTGCTGTGTGACTACGCCAGCTAGTCCTGGATACAGAGCAGCTGATGGGCATACTCCAGCGAGATCCTCGGGTACCCCTTCGAGGTGTGTTTCCACGCAATGTGTTTCCCACCACCCCAACCACCCCAGCAGCCTAAATCCTGAATACAGACCCTGGTACTCGAACCGGTGAACATTGGGTGGCTGTGTACGTGGACGCCCTAGGCCAAGGCGAATACTTTGATTCCTACGGACTTGCACCCCTGCATCCCGATTTGATGAAGTTCATGGACGTATCTACCACAGTGTTGCGCTGGAAAACTAAAAGATTACAAGGACCCTTGAGTAGTGTATGCGGACAGTACTGTGTGTTTTATCTCACTCACCGGAGTAGAGGACATTCTATGCAAACGATCATACAAATGTTTGATGATTATTCTCAAGCCGAAGACCGTGATGTACTCGTATACGACTGGACTGCCTCTCGTTTTAATGTGCATGCCCCATTTCTCTGGTTGACTTAATTGATTCAATGCACCGTGCGGTGTTCTCATTGTTTTTTGTTATGACGTTGTTGTTCTGACGTTCATTGATGTTCAATAAAAAGATTCATGAAAAAACACAAGTGATGTGTTTGACTTTTTTTATTCAAGTGAACAAGAATGTATAGAATATGTACAAAAGAATACAGGTGGTGTGTAAAAACTGTGAGAGCGTGGGATTCGAACCCACGCCCTGCACTTAGGACTGGTGACCCTTCTGACTTTTTACAGTACTAGTTTTAACTCATATCATGAAAAGTATATCAAATGTCATAGTTTCACAAGTCCAGGTAAGTGGTACTGATACCATCGGGAAGGACTTTCTGCTTGGGGTAGAAGAAGGTGAAGGCGTCTCGTTTCTGGATGTACGTCCGCATCTGGTGGTCCACGACCCGAAATCCTCTGTTAGTGCCACTCGCACTGGCCTGGCTTTGCAGCACGTTCAGGTACAAGGCTTTGTCGATGGCCGGATCGCGCCGGTTCACCCCTTTGCAGCTAAACTTATTTTGGTCTCCACCGTAACAGTAATACGTCTTCGAGGAGAGAGCAATCATGGCATCGCCACTCCACTCCAACTTGAAGAGACCCGGCGTCCGCTTGTCGTACTGGTAATGGTCACGTCGAGGTAGCCACCAGTCCCGTTCCACCTCATACTGTGCACGTAACTCGGGTTTGACCAGGGACTCCCAATCCGCATTAGACCCGGCCATGTAAGCAGAGTCTGTATCCATCTCCATGAGTTGCCAGTCTGATGGATTAAAATACACACCCATGAAGTCATACAAAAACTGGAGCATCCTCAGCTTGGCCACCTGGTATACCATACATCCTATTTGGAGGGGCAGGTTGTAACGGATAGTCTTTTTGGCTAAAGTGATTTCATACGTGTCATCATCGATGACCTCCACGGACCGAAACAGGGGAGAATTGACCTTTTTGCGGGCTTGTTGGGTGGTACAGATATTCACGTTCACGCGCTTATCTTGGTTAGTGACCGTTTTGCCATAATAGCCATTGCCCGTCAATTTCCATGATTCCCCGATGATGGCCTTACTCGGATCTTGATCGCCTTGACGACGGGCAGACGTCACGATGTCGGCATTCCCCACAAAACAGGCGTTGGGTACGTACTGTAAGACTTGGTACACGCGCGTGACTTCCAGACCGTGGCTGATGTACCACTGTAGTAGCGGAGTGCCCAGCAAGATTTTCTCTGCCAACATACTGCCCATCAACATCCGTCGAGGTCGAGGCAAACACTCGTGTTGCTCAGCATAGGCACCCATGGTGTCTCCAATGTCATCCCGACCCACCAGTGTGTTCTTGAAAATAGGTGGGCACTGGGAACGAATGGCGTCGAACATCTGTGGCAGACTCAGGAGTCGCCGACGACTGAGAGGGTACTCGCGCGCTTTAAGGAAACGGCGTAAATGTGAGAGGGCCTGGCACATGGTGTGAAATTCACACTCCCACATTTCGATGAGGTGGTATCCCCTCTCTTTGATGTAATCACCGTTCTCCTGGACTTCTTCCCGTAATTCTTCCGCCGATTTCCCACGTCGTTGGTTGAAGCGTCCAGCGCTGAAATGACATTCGTGGCCGTGCCAATAGCATCCATAAAACTGGAATACGGTCGGTGTTCTACCCACAAGGGCAAACCCATCGACGGGGAGTCGACGATCTCCTATGCGCTTCTCTGTGGCGTTGGTCCGATGGCGTATGGAAATTCCCCGTCGATAGGCTTCCCAATCCAACCACTGGTCGGCGAGATGTTTGTAGGGGGTGCGTTGCGGTGTGAAATGCTGACCTTCCGCCAACCAGCGCGTATAATGACCGCTGGGCATGGGCTGGGCAAGAGACCACAGGTACAGGGCATTGGCATCGAATCCGATGATCTTAGCACAGGGTTTCCCACCGGGGAGAGTGGTGACGTCCTTCTCGTGGTAGCGGTGGAAAATAAGACTGGGCCCACCCACGATATTCTGCTTTAGACAATCATACATGTCCGCGTCTTTTTGCTGTATCAGCGAGAAGTATGTAGGACAATCTTGAAAGAGATGGCGAAGCGCCAGACCCGGTAAACTCGTGCATCTCACGACGAAAGAGGTGAACCATTTTCTCGGCCGCTTCGAGGAAAGGAACCACATCTAAGTTATTATACCATATCAGGAAATCTCGCAAGGTCTGCATGTGTTGGTCGTTCCATACCTGCTGTAGTTCCCGGTACGTGTCTTCCGAACATTCCACTTGCTTCAAATCATCAAAGAACGCGTCCCGGGGTGGCAACTGTGTTTCCTCCAAGCGGTCGAGCGTCGATATATACGTGTAAGGGAACCTCCCTTTGGTTTGTGCACAGCCATACGCCTTCACCCACTGATCATAGCTATAATTGGGAGCTAAGTAGTTCCGTAAATGGAGTGACGTGGTAGTGAGGGCCATATGATTATTGATCTTCTTGATGACGGACTTGATGGTATTAGCCTGGGCCAAGTAAGGGTAGAGAAATTCCTTGACCATGTTCAAGTCGTATCGCCCCGAGTTGAAGCCAAGCACAGGTAACTGGCCTAGGTATTGTAGGAAGCGGGCTTTCAATTTCTCCGCATACGGTTTAGGTAAAGGTACATCCTGCGACTGAATGGGTTCCGGCTCCTGGGTGTCAGACTCTGACTCGGACTCGGACTCGGACTCTTCATCGTCACTAAACGATACACCTGGTATAGGAATCCGGTCATCCAGTTGGTCCAGGACGTCCTGGAACTTGGACACCAACAATTCCGTACTGGCCGCACTGACTTCCTCTAAATACTCCATCATGCGGGTAATCAACTCATGGGAGTCCCCGGTGGACACGAAACAGACGGGCGCAACGTCATAGCCAGGTACGTTGGTGGAAATGCTCACACTGAGGGGAATATGGCGCTGCGTCCACTGTGTTTTCGCTGAGAACATGTCCATGGGCTCCAACAGGGCCTCGAAATCGTAACACGCCCGGTAGGAAAAATAACGGTGCTCTTCCGGTATGACAATCCCTTCATCAGCCAGTTCCTCGAAGATGGTGGGCGTATTATGATACACGCCACCAGGAAATTTGCGTTTCACACTGTTGTCACAAATCTTCTCGTGCTGATGTAGGTGCCCAGACTGTTTGAACACCCGATGGCATTGGGCACAACTGTAAGACTGGGCGTACAGGCTCATATTATAGATGAGGGAAAAATGACTCACCCCATTGTCGTCGAAGACATTGACTTTCATCGTAGAAGCATACCGTTCTGTTGAGCGATGAACCAATTCAGCCACAAATATGTCATCCTCGCATCGTAATCGATATACAAAGATATTGATGTTGAACAGAGTTTCCACGACATCCAAATACTTAAAGGGGACTCCACGGAACTGCCGCTCATCCAAGTCTTGCTCCTGTAAATACTGTCTCCAATAGCCATTGGCCACTTTCTCACAAGCCAGGGGATTACACTCGTCCAAATGCACGGCCAAACACCGAAACAGACATTTCCGGTCTTTGTAGGGACCATGTTTACCTCCCGTTAACGCATACAGTCCTCTTCGATGAAGCAGCCAAGGTGGAAGAATGACAGGAGCACCGATAGGATGTGACGTTGGTCACCATTTCTACAAGCCATTTGGTATTGGGCCGTTGCAACCGGGCCCATTCCAACGGGTCCAACGTAGTCAGTTGGTCGATGAGTGGCTCCAGAGAAATTGCATCCGTCACCGTGAAGGGCTGATCAAACACATAGGTATTATTGCTGAGATAAAAATACCGCAACTGGTCCGTCTCTTTGTGCTGTAAGATGTAGCCGAATGTAATATTCAACTTGAACGCTGTGACCTGGTCTGTGAAAATGTTCTCGGCGTAAGTAGAAAGATACGTGAGGTCCTGCAGTCGAAAGTTATACAAGTCCAATAGACGACGGTGACGGTGAAAACAATGGCATATGGTGGTCCAGTGACGTCGATAAATCTCACTCACACGCTCGTCTTCGGGCAAGACTTCAGCCGGAGGCGCTCCTGGATCCCCTGGAAAATCTTCTCCGCGTCTCATGCTGCAGTGAGGCTCCGGCAAGTAGCTCCTATCGTCAGAGTGGTTCAGGCTGGTCAGGTAGGCTGGTCAGGCAGGCTGGTGAGATAGCTCCGTTCGGCAGGCCAATGAATGCAGCAATACCCCTAAACATTTCCACTTTTATACGTTTTTTCGTGACATTCGGGTCTTTTCGGTAACCTCCGTGTCTCTTCGGTCACCTCCGTGTGTTTTCGGTGACCTCCGTGACTATTCGGTGATGACATTCGGGTCTTTTCGGTGACCGCCGTGTGTCTTCGGTCACCTCCGTGTCTTTTCGGTCACCTCCGTCACATCTTTACGGACCTCACCGAACTCTCCGTGACTCTTCGGTGATCTCCGTGACTCTTCGGACACCTCCGTCACATCTTTCGGTCACCTCCGTCACATCTTCACGGACCTCACCGCAAAAACACGGACCTGACCGAAGACACACGGAGGTGAACGACATTGTGGGAAAAACCCACAGACAGTACATGTTCCTCTCACCGAAAAGACACGGACCTGACCGAAGAAACACGGAGGTGAACGACATTGTGGGAAAAACCCCAGTACATGTTCCTCTCACCGAAAAGACACGGAGATGAACGACATTGAGTCCCCACAGACAGGTCAGTACATATCCTATCATGTTCACAGGTCACGCGCCATTCACCCAGACCGAAAGTGACGTCATACGGCAAGGTCACGCTCCATTCACCCAGACCGGAAGTGACGTCATACGGGACTGGTGGCACCCCCTGGCGGAAAAAGGGGAACCAAGAGTTACCTCCCTGGAAAATGGGAGTCGAAATCACGGCTCCCTACTACTGTGGAACGTAAACACTGGCGAGAAAGCACGTGGCCCAGGCTAATAGGCATAAATACACGACTCCACAGTCTCGCCATATTAGGTCAACTGGGTCATATCCAGAGCGAGGCTCTGGGTCAGTGGACAGTAAACACTGGCGAGAAAGCATGTGGCCCAGGCTAATCAAACATGCCGAAAGGTGCAAATAATGGCTCAAGTAAAGGAAAAGGCAAGGGTAAACACAAACTTCTTGAGGACCCCGAAGACGGCCATAACCTGGATGACATGTTCCATGAAAAATTTACTTTATGGTCGCCGCTGGCACTCGAAAATTACCTCGAAATTCGAGGGAATTCTGCAGACGGCTCGTTTGAGGAGTTGGTGGCAAGGCAAGTATAAATATAACTAGATGTAACTGTTATCCTAAGGGATAACTGAGATACCCCCCGTCCTGCAAGACACAAGTCTCCCATTCCGAGTAATATTTCAATACAGTATAAATAAAACCCAAGGATAGGAAGGGCCATAACTCTGTAACAAATGTGTGAATCACACGGTAAATGTATTAAAATAGAAGCAAAATTTTAGGAGTATTAGTCCGGACAAAACTGTATCTACAGGATGGACTAGCCGATCCTGTACCCCTCCCCCAGCTTTATTGTAAGGGGGGGGGGGGGGTATAATGATGGAATATTATAATGTAAAATACTGCTTGCTGATCAGGTTATCAGCACTCATTACATGAATATTTGAAGAAATTTGGTAATTTTGACCAAATATTTCAGGTCATAAATAAGAGATGCACATCTTCAAACCATATTAAACATGTGTATAAAGTTTCAGAAACATCCAGTAATAACTGTGTGACTAGTTAATTACACAAGAACATGCTCTATATATTGGAATATATGCAGAAAATCGACAAAGTCCAAGTCTGGGTAATTTTGACAAAAATTAATATTTCATGTCACAAATAGGAGATGCAAATCTTCAAACACGTCTACAAAGTTTCAGAACCTTCTGATAAAAATAGTAGTAGTTGATTACACTAGAAACTTATCTGTACATGGGAATAGATCCTGAAAATGGCAAAGTCCTATAAAGTTCAAAACGTCATAAATATGTCAAAAATTATAATTTCGCCTTGTAAATAGGACATGCACATCTTCAAACCATAGGTAACACATATGTAAAGTTTCATTAAAATAGAAGCAAAATCTTAGGAGGAGTAGTCCGGACAAAATTGTGTGATCCTGAAAATGGCAAAGTCCTATAAAGTTCAAAACGTCATAAATATGTCAAAAATAAAAATTTCGCCTTGTAAATAGGACATGCACATCTTCAAACCATAGGTAATACATATCTAAAGTTTCATTAAAATAGAAGCAAAATCTTAGTAGTCCGGAAAAAATTGTGTCTGCAGACGGACGGATGGACGGACAAGCCGATTCCAGTATACCCCCCCCCCCCCTAACTTCGTTGCGGGGGGTATAATAAATACTATGCTATCAGATTATATACAGCCCTCACAATTCAGATTTTTACCTCGGCAAAAAAATGCCGTGGAAAAGACGATTTTCTGCGGCATTTTTTTACTTTCATGTTTACCATCCCCCAGCTCAGCTGTGCACGTGGAAGCCAAAAAAAAATATATAAACGGCCTTCTCACACCGCGAGCAATTCCAGGCAAGGGCCTCCTCCTTGTTTATTCACTAATGATGAATTGCCATATCATTTATAAACCGACGGACCCTATCCTTAATTAGGCCCCATAAACAAAATGCCTTGTTTCCATTCACTGCCCGCCCCTGTTTTTCCGCCCGCCCCGATTTATTTTTTATTTCTTTTTCACCTGCCTTGTTGGCGTTTCTTTTGGTATGAAAAGGAGGCTTAGGTTTGCACCAGCGACTGTTGTGGCGCGCTATGAATGCTTGTTGCGAATACTTGACTGTTTTGTATGTGGAGATACTGAAGATGTTTATCTAGTCATCCTTTCCAAGACTGTAATAATGATCCTGTTACTTTTTTATCTGTAATTGGACCTCGTTGAAGGTCTTTCAATGAAAAGTATCTTTGCTGTAATCAAGGCGACGTGTCTGTCGGCGTGATATTGTTGCGTTGTTTGCAATTTTATGGTTGTAATCTCATTTTCGTGTATAAATTTCTAGTCGTATAAAAATGTATAGTACTAATACAGGAACACAACATCTGCAGCATTGTCATTGTATAGTTGATATTCATTTTCCGTTGAAGAACTTACGTTGTTCTATTCCTCAGTGATATGGTTTCATGCCTAGTGGACTTTGTGGTATTGACTGCCTAAGGTCATATTCATGACGGTCAATTCATGATCGTCATGTTCTCCATTTCGCGAGAATAGCTCAGCTTATTGATTCTTGCTGGAATAAAACACCCACAGTTTTGTCTTTCAAATCATAATGATTTAGATTTTATCAATACCATCCTTCGAATTCTGTCTACCTGTCTTCTGTCTATAGGAATGAAGAGTTTGCGACTACGAAATCAGAATGAGATGATCTCATATAGCAGTATGTAGGAGGTGAGAATGGAAATACAAACGCCATGGGATTTCTGCCGATTTATCCAATGTATTTAATCAATCTCTAGCAAGACTGTGTACAAAATGAAACTTTAGAATGAATTGTATATACATGTATATCATTTTAGGACCAAATTAGACTATCACTATCTTAAAATCTGTGGATTCTTGAATGAACGAAACCATTCCTATGCTCTTCCGAAAATAAAAAATATAAAAAAGGACCGCCCGTCCGAATTTTTGAAAAGTCAGTGATGGAAGACAAGGCATTTTTTTGATGGGGCCTTAATAAATGAACAGCTTTTCTTCAATATAATTGCAGGAAGTAAAGACCCGTCGCTGAGAAGAGAGAAATGTATTTCGCGGGAATCATTGTTACTGTTTTATGTACTTTTGTAAAAATTCCTGTACGTCTCGCTTTGACAACAGGCTCATCGGTATTATTCACACTTGTAAACTCAGGGAATTAAACCTTAATTCTCTCTCTCTCTCTCGTGTAAACTCACGAAGGGGAAAACCCGTTGTTGTTCTTGTTTATCTGTAAATCCATTCTGATTTTGACTCCAGGGGTGAAAGAGCACTCATACACAATTAACTGTTTCCCCATTGTTTTAGCAAAAATATATTTATTATCCCGAAACCATGAGAATATTACATTAGTGTGAAGAGAATAAAGATTATCTTACTCTTAATAAGAGGACCAACGAGATGCTATTTGATTTACGGAGAAACTTCACTACAACCCATCTCCCCCACGGTTTTCATTGTTTTTGGACACGAACCACACTGCCCGGGATAACCTCACTTGAGTCACTTGGCAAAATCAACGGGGGTGAAAGGTGTAACAAAGCTGAACACGAGTTCATATTATTTGATCATATGAATGTTTTATACCCGTGAAAACGGTGGCAATATTTCAATGACATAAGAATAAGGTAACGGTTCATTCGAATACAAAACCCGAGAAAGAATGATGATGTTGTAATTTGCATGCGACTGGTCTTTCCACCCCCCGTGATCACCAGACTTCATGATTGAGATCGCCCGGGGCTTGCATAGAATTGTTCGAAGCACGTGTTGAGGTCAACATGCTGTAAAAATTATAATGTGAAAGAAATACGTTCCAGACGTCACAGTTCGGGTACAAACTTTTAACCGGTGGCACTTTACATGCAGCGACAGTACTGTGGGGAATTCCCCGAGCCAATCTGCGCACGTGATGAGCATGCAAGCACACACCCGAGATACGAACGTTTGACACGCAAAAGTCATCCGTACGACAGGGTCAGGATTCAAGTATCTTTATTATCAGTGATTATGGCAAAGCATTTTCTTGGTGTAGATGACGAAGGAGCTACTAATATGATATGATCCAAATATAGTGTGCGGGGGCACAGGTTGTGAAAGACGCATCTTTGTTTACAAGACAATGCTTCTCTTGAGAGTTTTGCTCGAATAAACAACACTCTTTATTCTTCTTACATTAATGAAACATTATTACGCTTTCAGCGGAATAAACATCTATTTGATTGAACAATGAGACACCAGTTTTAGAATTTTCCCACCCTTTACGTTACGACCCCGGTCTACATGCTGATTTCACCATTTCAGACTGATCCGATTCTCGTCAACTCGACATATACCGTACCGTAAACTAACGGGAAGTGGTGCACTCGAACTCGGCACAAAATTAACATGCCTTGCAACAGGGTTTGTCAAGAATATTTTACGGAAACATTACGAACAAGAGAGTGATTAAAAGAATGTATTATAGCGCCACTATCGAACTAAGACGTCTCCTAGAAGAAGAATAGGTTCGCAGCAGTGATCAAGTCAAATCACTCGAGGACAACCCCGACAACCCCGTGCCTATTTACGCGCGAACTGAGACACTGGGACAAGCAAAACGCTGTAAGATAACACTTTAAGATACAAAAGAGTATTGTAACATATCTATTGTTAAAGTAATAGACTCAAGAAAGAAAACAATATCACGATAAACAGAAAATACTGACAATATCAAGGATTAGCTCAATAACTCTTTCTTTAGGATGTGTACGTTGGTCGGACGGCGGAAGGATATCTTTAAACTTAATTCATGCCCCTATAATGTAAATCTATTACCATAGATTACATAAAAAACTAAAAAGGTTCGGGAGACATCAGCTGGAACAACCTTCCTCGCCGCCACCGGAACCGGAAGTCTCTTGCCACACCTTGTTGTTGGCAAAAAGCGTCTCATGCCCAGCATCGTCCCAACGCACATTTCTGTCCCTTAGCTACGCAGATACTAACTGCAACACCTATGTGTATTAGCCGTTTTGACAACGATGCACTTCCAGCTGCACATCCGCACTCATAATCCCTGTCCACAATACTCTGTATGGCGCATGTCTGGATCCAGGACCCAATGTTTAATATGACCGAGATAATTTATAGAATATGACAGATTGGGATTTTCTGAGTGATAAAATGAAAAATAGAGACCAAAACACTTTATTCCATGTCAAAGGAAATTACCGGTACAGTTATGCGACTGTCACAATAATCATGGAATGCATGGAAATAATGTATCAAACAATAACACTTGAAGAGAACTCTCTTTAGCTATATCAAATGTTGTAATTCTGTCCCGAATTCATTTACTTCTGTTCATATCTATTCTTTCTTTATTTTCTCATATGTAAATATGAACTGATCATTCACCAGAAAAAGCATGAATGTAAAATGAGCAACTGCCAAGCAAATGTACAGATGAACCGAGCTCAAATAAGCTCAGACACCACCAACAATAGAATTGAAGTATGTATTATGTATGATCATTTCACATTTTAGTATCAGATTATTTTAATAGCATGCCTTCAAGGAGGAATGTAGCATCAAACATATTACAGAGAACTGCCGCACTAAAACAGATTTAACAAGAGCCCAAGGGGCTTCAATATACGCCCGTATATCTGGAATTACATTGGTCCAAATTTCAAGGTTGTTTACTAGCCTTGATTCCAATTGGTAGCTATCAATCCAGAGAAAGGTCTACAATTTCGTGCTTCCGACAATGTAACATATATCACATCTTAGACTGAATGATAAACTAAAATGAGCTTAACGCTTGGTAACAAGTTGACCTTGAATCAAGAGCTCACATATCCAATACTGAAATCGACAATAGTCAAACACAAGAAAATAGTAGTTTTCCTGCGGGAGAATTTTTCATGAACAGGGCTGCACAAATTGCGCGAACAATAGGTTTCGTTACGCAATTATCATTATGCGTAACCCATTTTCAGTTCACTTGAATTACGGATATTAACCTGTATACAATAGTGATGGGTTATGCAAATCAGAGTAGGGTTACCCAAAAAACTTTAGCGTAACCCATATTTGGGTTAAGCAGAATTTTCAATTTGTGCAGTCCTGATGAAGGAAGAAGAAAGTGATGAAGTAAATATTTGTTCTTGAGTTAATAAACAGGTATTAAATTAGTAAATGTATGGTTTTAATTTCACAACGTTTAACTAAATGTACCTGTTTCAAACATGGGAGACAACTCCACAGGACAAATGCCATGTACATGTATAGGAGAGAACTCTAAATATTCCAACCTACATATAACACATAGAGTCGGCTAAACTTGATTCAGTTTTGGGGGAATGTGACCTTAACCTTTGACAAATTGATCTCAAAATGTATGGCTCCTCTTTGCCATGCGAGTAAGGTATACTCAAAGTTTGGTACCAATACATACCTTGAAACTAGAGACATCGCATGGACAACAAATGTTAATGGATGAATGGACAGAACGCAACATCGCATTACACGACTTCGTCTTCAACAGGCATATGAAAATGTGACTTTTAATGATTTCTTGATTTTAGGGTCACAGTGACCTTGACCTAAATTTTGGTACACGACACATCATCTTCCCTCAATGTATCAATGGACACAAAAAAATCATGATTGTTATGAATGTCATGATTTTGGGGGTCACAGTGACCCACACTATTGACCTTGACCTAAATTTTGGTACTTGACAAACCGTCTCCCCGTAATTTCTCAATGGACACAAATAATCGTGATTTTTAACAATTTCACGATTTTGGGGTCACAGTGACCTTGACTTTGACTTACATTTTGGTAGGTGAGACATTGTGTCCCACTAATGTATCTACTGACAGTAAAAAATGTTATTTTTAATAATTTCCTGATTTTGGGGTCACAGTGACCTTTGACCTTCGACCTTGACCTATTTTTTGGTATGCGACACTTCATTACCCCCTATTGAATCCACTCACAAAAAAAATAGAAATTTTTAATGATTTCCTGATTTTTCGGTCACACTGACCGTTGACCACTGACCTCGACCTCAATTTTGGTACGCGACACATCGTCCCCATCTAGTGTATCCACTCACAAAAAATTGCAACTGTGTATAGAAAACGTTCACAGATATAGACCGGACACGAACACTTCAGTGCTTTCCTGTTTTCGAGGCCAGTGACCTTTGACCTCTGACCTCGACCTTGATTTTGGTACGTGACACATCGTCTCCCCGTAGGGTATCCACTCACCAAGAATTAGAACTGTAGATAGAAAACTGTCCCAGATATAGACCGGACACGAGGGACGGACACACGGACAGACGGACGGAAACCGCCATCACATAATACGTCCGCCTTTTGGCGGGCGTATAAAAATGTCATTCTTCTTACATATTCATGTACCATGTATACTCACAAAATTTTTCCAGTGGAAGGAATCCTGGTTCTGGTTTTATCAGGCGAACATACATATATCGTCTATTGTTATGCTAATTAGATATGTATATAGACAATTTTGTTTTGACCGGCATCTGATGCGGATATGTTTGTTTGTCCCGTTGTCACCTATATGTCACAAGGACATATTGCAATATATTTCTAACCTTATTCAACAGAAACAACATTTTTACCTCCATTTTGGAGCTTAGGTGGTTTTCCCTGTTAAAATACTAAAATAAAATCGAGCAAATTACAGACTAGAATCCAATGCCTTGGAATAACAATTCAATATAGTCCTTTCCACGAAATTCAATCAACAACGTCATACACATTATATATCACCATCCTAAACACCTGTAAAACATCTTTAACAGAAAGGCAAAATAACGATAGCTTAAATTTACAGCTACAAATCATCAAAAGACAAACTTAAAGAAAATGATTAACAAAATTAAAGGCATATATAACAAACATGTAAATAAATAATGTAAAATATTACGAGTATACGATGCTGATGTGAGAGGGGTGCCAATAAATGCATCATATTTTAAGATTGCCAAGGCCAAATGTTAGATAAGAGCAATGGAATGGGGGGGGGGGAAGTTGTCTCTCTACAATTGCAGAAGATAGTGTTATATAACACATGGACAGCCCCGACATCTGCGCTCATAAACAGCTTGTGTCACTTACGTCCCTCTCCTTGTTCCCAGGGGTTCTTGGCGAACAAGAGTAGGGACGTAAATGACACAAGCTGTTTATGAGCGTACCTTACATCTTGGGATCTCTCAATTAGATTTTTGTATCTACATCTACAAAAGTTTTCACCAAAAAAACTGTTCTGTAAAATTTAGTTTTTTGCCCAATTATAATAGTTTTTTTAAAGCTATGTTTAACTTCAGATGTGACGAGAAAACACCTGCTCGAATTTTGCATGATCCTCCTCACAGTTTATCTCCATATTACCGGTTAATCTATATGCACCTGTACAAGTTAGCCCCTAGTCAGCCCTACCTCAGGGCAACCATATCTTTGTACAACAATTCTTTGAATTGCCTTTGGTGTATCAGAGCACTAGTTATCTTCAAACAAATAATGTAAATATATAAAAAGAAACGAACAATACTTGACCTTGAACCAATTTGAATTCAAGCCAAAATGTGTCATAGGACGTTAGTTATGAATTGGCTTATATATTTATCTCATCACATAAAGTGTAATGATCCAGCTACATGTAGAGAAAGTCAGCTTACTCCCTGGATATGAGAGGTTTCTCATTGGTTTGAAGATGAAATTTCTGATTCGGAAGAGTCATAGTAGGCTAATTAATCTACCAAAGTAGCCCTCATAATTAGAAAAACTCGCCTCAGCAAATAGCATGTGACATCAAAATAACTCACATTTAACACCATGTTAAGAATTACTGAGATGAAGTGCTCTTGTCACAGAAATTACCTCGGCAATTCCCAAAGGCCGTGGCTAATTGTGGGTGTCGCTAGGCAGGTTCAGAGCATATTCATGTCCATTTTAATTAGTCGTCTACTTTGGAGCTTGTCAAAAATCAGTAGATAAGTTTGCATAAATTTTCTTTTTCGCAGCATGTAGAACAAACTGAACTCTACAAAATGACTACCAATTTCTCTGTGATATCGGTAATATATCACGCTTGAAATAAATTTGTAATTCTCTCCATACAAAACTGCAGTACAGTTGTTTCATGTACCAGGCCTCAATTACATAGGGAGACGTCATAATGTATTCATGTTTACTAGCACAAAGGTCAACAATGCCAGGTACGGTCAAAGAGATGTGTCCGATTCATCATTCAGCAATTTCACTGGGCATATAGCAACACTCCAACGGACTGCCTGTTATTACATAATACGGAATCAATGACCTTTGTGTCAGTGGGTATGAATACATTATGACGTCTCTATGTAATCGAGGCCTGGTACATTAAACAAATGTACTGGAGTTTTATATGGAGAGAATTATAAAGTTATTTCGAGCGTGATATATTATCGATATCACAGAGAAATGGAGTTTAGTTTGTTCTACATGCCGCGAAAAAGAAAATTTATGCAGAGTTAACTACTGATTTATGAAAAGATCCTAAGTAGACGTCTAATTAAAATGGACAGACTTTAGTACAGAAATTGATGAAGACGGGCAACCCAGCCATGCAACAGTTCACAGTTTTTACCTTACACAGACACGACAGAACTGAAATCCACGCTGGCAGCATCCAAGAAATATTCCACATCTTGGATGGGGTGGCAAAATGAACACAACCTATACAGCACACCAAGTGATGATATGCATCTGCCTACAACAGATGTCTATAGACAGGATTGATGTCCAGTTTACACTCTGGGCAGGGGAATTCCCTGGTTAAGAATGGCTCATACCTGTGAAAGGACACAAAACTTGGTTAATTAGAATGATGACTGCATCAGACATATGTGATTTATAACTTCGATATCAGTGGGTATGACATTGTAAGCTTAATTTTTCATTCCGCTGTATTATCAAAGTTTCTCCCTGAATCTTTGCAAGATATAGATTTCATATTACTTGGATTTTTCTGTGCATATCACGTTTACTTTCCTGCCACCTATCTAAACTTCTTTTAATCCATGAAAGTGCATACACTCATTCAATCAGTGTTGGTCCTATGTCCCTTACTTTCCTTGTTGCCCTGTTCATTCTGACCAGCACATTTGCATCTATTAAATGACAGAAGCACTTTATCTGCATAATTATCCAATTATTGTGCTCTAATGCTTGGTTCATGTCGGATTGATTTCTCATGCTAACAGTAACACTGGTTTCTTGATGACCAGATACATTATACTGCAGAAAATTATGGATTTGAATGGGCCATTTGTCCGTTTGTACTTGTTGAGGCCGCACCAGTTTGATATCACTTATTGAACAATCATGACAATAATGCTGAATGTGATGGCTGGAAACTGGACCTCTCCATCTGTTTTCTAAAGAATGCTGTATATTTCAACAATGAAACACCAAAGATTGGTTGAACCGCAGACGATATTTTTTATGGAATTGGTCACACGTTGAATAACAACTCTCCAGTCACATTTAATCTGAATTAAGACCAGAAATGTGCCTACCTGAATCAGTGGGGGGAAAAGGAGAATAAAGGATCAAAACTGATTTAAAGAGCATTGGAATTGTACAAAGATAGTGCCATGGCACTGTAGCTCATCTGTCTGTAACTGGAGAAAGTAGCTGTGAGAAATTTTTACTAAAGAACTGCAATAGATGAGTTTCTAACTTGTGTTGTCCCCCCTGAACACTAAATGATCCATGCAGTTATTTCCTGAGATTTTATGATAAAGTTTCATGGGAAATTCAAGATGCAGCCATATTGGGTTTTCGAAATGGACCAAAAAAAGGTCTCTTGCACAACTGGACCACAAGGGGAACCTGTGTATCAACATCCATGCAGTAATATCCTAAGAATTCACGATAACAAAATTTCATGGGGAAATCCAAGATGGCCACCTTCAATCAGATCATAAATGGTATCTTGCACAGCTAGACCCCAACGGCAACCTCTGTACCAAATTTGAGAAAGATCCATGCAGTAGTTCCTGAGAAATCGCGATAATGTTTCATCTGAAAATCCAAGATGGCCGCCTGGTGGCCATATTGGATTTTTCAATCAGACCACCAATTGTATCTTGCGCAACTAGACCCCAAGGGGAACCTGTGTATCAAATTTGAGAAAGATCCATGCAGTTCTTCCTGACAAATCACGATAACGAAGTTTCATAGGGAAATCCAAGATGGCCGCCTGGTGGCCATATTGGATGTTCGAATCAGAGCAGAGTATCTTGCACAACTAGACCCCAAGAGGAACCTGTGTACCAAATTTGAGAAAGATCCATGCAGTAGTTAATGAAAAATAATGATGACAAGATTTCACTGGCAAATTCAAGATGGCCGCCTGGTGGCCATATTGGAGTGATTGAGTGAATAGGGTTTAACGTCGCTTTCAACATTTTTTCAGCTATATCACGATGGGGAAGGGAAGGGAGGGGAGGGGGAGGGGCAGGGGTACCTACTTGTAACAGAGCAGATCTAATGCTGCCATTTTATAGTGCTGTCCCACTGAAATATCATGCCGTAGGTAGACATGACACCCCACTCAGTCACATTATACTGACACCGAGCGAACCAGTCCTTGTTCTATCCTCTTAATGCTGAGCGTGAGCGAGGGAGCAACAAGTTCCATTTTTCAAGTCTTAGGTATGACCCGGCCTGGGATCGAACCCAGTACCTACCGCTTACGAGGCCGACGCTCTAACCATTAGACCACCGCAGCGCGGTTGGCCATATTGGATTTTTCAATCAGACCACAAATTGTATCTTGCACAACTAGACCCCAAGGGGGACCTCTGTACCAAATTTGAGAAAGATCCATGCAGTACTTCCTGAGAAATCGCGATAACAATGTTTCATCTCGAAATCCAAGATGGCCGCATGGTGGCCATATTGGATTTCTGAATCAGACCACAAAAGTATCTTGCACAACTAGACACTAAGGGGAACCTGTGTATCAAATTTGAGAAAGATCCATGCAGTACTTCCTGATAAATCACGATAACGAAGTTTCATAGGGAAATCCAAGATGGCTGCCTGGTGGCCATATTGGATGTTCGAATCAGAGCAGGAAAGATATCTTGCACAACTAGACCCCAAGGAGAACCTGTGTACCAAATTTGAGGAAGATCCACAAAGTAGTTCCTGAGAAATTGCAATAACAATGTTTCATGGGGAAATCCAAGATGGCCGCCTGGTGGCCATATTGGATTTGTGAATCAGACCACAAAAGGTATCTTGCACAACTAGACCCCAAGGGGAACCTGTGTACCAAATTTGAGAAAGATCAATGCAGTAGTTCCTGAGAAATCGCGATAACAATGTTTCAATGGCAAATTCAAGATGGCCACCATGGCAGCCATATTTAAAATTGTATCGACACGGCATGAACAAATTCTGGTGTACTCATTGGGGGGAACATGCATGCCAAGTTTCAGCTTAATCGGCCAAGCGGTTTCAGAGAAGAAGATGTTTACGGACGACGGACGACACACGACGGAAGACGGACGAGTGACGAGGCACGACGGACAATCAGACCATGACATACTTCGGCCCAGATGAGCTAAAAATGTTAATGTAAAACCAGAAGTACATAAAATACAAAGAAGTGTGACAGACCACTGTATGACACTTCTTAGCTGTTTGTTCCGGGATACTGAGCCTATCACGTGATGGATGTTGCTAAATATATTTTTTTTTTTTGGACTGGCCAGATTACATCCCTCATCAAAATCACTCGACCAGCATGCTTTGCACACCTGCATCTGTAAATAACTTTTTGAGCCTGGCCGTTCCCTGAAGCTATGCACCGGACCAATCAGTATACTGTGGAGCACACGGAGGCGGAAAGGGTTGAAGTAGTTAGCTCTCACACTTCTCTGTATAACATCTCAACAACATTCTTTATAACATGCTTACCAGAAGTTAACCGCCAGATTACGTCCAGCCGTTACATTGGGGTGAGACTGTACTTCATGCCACCAGAAGGCCGGCATGAACAGCACATCTCCCTCATCTATGGTGCAGTTCATTGGGTAGGCATTAGCGAATTCGGGAAACCTCTGGAAAATTAATAAAAATTTCAGCATATAGAATTTTAGAGTTGTGAGGTTAACTATTTCAATAATAGAGAATAGTTAAATCAGAAAATATATTTTGGTTAAAGAAGTTGAAGTTGAAGCTTAAGTATTCATATATTCTGCAAGTAAAGGATACACTCATGAAATACAGAAATAGAACTATGCTTTTGATTAGTGGTTATAGCTCCATGGACAAGTTAACAGAAGACTGATACATTCAACTGTCCTGTCATACATGTACATGATGAACAATGTATATGAAATTTACCTCAAAATTCGGTTTAATGACGTCAACAGGTGACATGACCATTGAAGTACTCTCCAGTAACGTTTTACGTCGGAATGTGGAGTTGTTTTTGTTGAAGCCCAATATTGCCTCAGGTATGTGGCCTTCATACAGTTCAGTGTTATCATGAGGATCAAACATTATCACCTCTTTCTTCCCACTTATCTGAAAATAACATAGACAACAAACAATATGAGAGGCTATATGGATGTTGGGGGGCGGGTGAACACAATACGAGTCAGAAATATGAATCAAGATCAACTGAAATCTCTAAATGTTCTGGGGAAGTTATAATACAGAAGCAAAGAAATTATGAAATTTGTCTTGTGAGCGTTATAAGCAGCAGATCAATACGTACTGTACCAAAGGTAATAAGGCAAGAAAAGTCACGGAATTATCATTTTTATTGTTATCATGGTTATGGTATTAAAAGCAGCATTAAGCATGTCAACACTAAAACCAAAAATGTTTGTCATAAACAATGATAACTAGTAGATTACTCTAACTCTAACACCAAAATTTAGCCTCGATTAATTCATCTCCATATACCGCAAATATGCAGGAAGAATTAAAACTTGCACCCCTCCTGGTTTTAAATCTCCCTACATTTAGTTTGAGCACAACTTGATGGGCTTTGCCTTGAGTATGCCTGAAACATATCTTTTTTTCAAAAATGTATACCAGTAATCTTTTATTTGCCTATCAAGTGAACGTCGCATGTAGCATATAACTTGTAGCCTGCCACTTCTGAACAAGTCTCTGAAATTTACCAGAGTGCATAATAATTAATACGCGAACCCAACAGCTTTCCCCAGTCTATTCACTTGGTTGCATAAAATGAGGCATGTGTCTAAAGGTCATAATCCATTATTCCCACAGATCAATTTCACATAAACTAGGATGAAAGTAACTCCGAAAATGGAAGTCATTGTGATAAAATATTCTATATTTGGCCCATTTCACGTCACGTAAGTAACATTTTCATTCCTTTTTTGAAGTTTGCTCACTCACCCAGACAAGAGGAAAAATACTTCACAGCTACAACCTCATAAGTATATAAGAGTAGTATCCTACCTTCTATATGAGAAAGGTTACAACTCTTTTCATTCACTTGATTAGTTCACAGAGCTTGATTTGTGCTCTGTCACGTAAGTAACGCAGAGAATTCGGCATTTTCTCCATTTTCTTCTTCTGATTAAAAAGCGTCTGATTTGATTGGGAAAATCTACCCAATTGATGATATATATTCTTGGTATGAGAGTGAACAAGCACACAATAGACATGTTTTTTGGCATATTTATTTTAAGTGCGTTCTAATAATTAATTAAGCAACACTGATAGTGTCACGTAAGTAACAAAAAAGCGTCACGTAAGTAACATATGACATAATGAAATGTTATGGTGAGGATATTCCAGTAGTCCACATTGCTTCTCTGGATGTACCCGGAGACATTATAGTAGACAGTAGAATTTAGTATGTATTGTGCATTGTGGTAATGAATTTATCCAATGAAATGCGGAGTCTATACTCGATCATGATAATGTGTTGCCAGAAATAACAATGTAATGTTGAAAGCATGAATTAAAATCTTGATACTGCCGGTACTGTATCAGGATTATTAATTTTCAGCATCTTTATTGCAATGTGCAATAAACAGACAGCTGCATCTGTTCCAGTACCGTACTACAATGTACATGCACAAGTACATTGTATTTACTGAGTTACTGTGTGAAGATGATGAAGAAAGGGCTACAGATACATGTACAGACAGAAAGCAATGTGGATTGGAACATCATCACCATCACTTTTCAAGTATTGTAATACCATCCATTAAGAAAAATGCAAAAAACATGGCTAGTGTGTGGTTCTTCAATCACATACATGTACTAAAGAATCTATATCATATTGTGGAGATTTCCACCATCAGATCTGGTGATCTGAAGGTGATTTTTAATCAGAAGAAGACCTTTAGTCATGTTAGTGTTACATGTACTAATGTGAAAGAGCACAAATCTAGCTCTGTCATCTAATCAAGTGAATGAAAGATGTAACATGTTCCATTTAGAAGGTACATGTAGGATACTACAATATATTTATGAGATCGTAGCTGTGAAGTTTTTCTTCCCTTTTGTCTGGCTGAGTGAGCAAACTAAAGAAAATGAATAAAACTGTTACATGAAGAGAAATCCCACAGATAATGATCTGATATACATTTGCACATTAACTAACATGACTAATGAAGTTGAATCCAGTTCCCATACTTCACCTGTTTTGTTCACCTCATGTATACCATAAACAAGTACAGTTTGTGATGCTGGACTGAGGGACCGAATTCTCCAAGTAACATTAGTCTGTCAGAATTCAGCAATTTCAGGGTATTTTGAGCTGTCACTCCAGTATAATCTCTTCTCTTCAGTATTTCATGTTTCCAGATATTATTGTATCTTTTTATCATCCTTGAAGGATAGTCAGTTTGGAACATGGTAGCTACAAAAGTGATCAGAATGCTTATAATGATTATGTTACTTACGTGACAAAATCTGTTACTTACGTGACATGTCACGTAAGTAACTGATTTTTAGTCATTTCTCCTTGATTCTTGAAAACTTATCTCAGTTATCTGTCCTACAGATTTCATATTTGAAACAAACTAGCTTTAGTAATGTAGTTAAATTTTGACTGATTTGCTCTCCCTTTTCCATGGCTAAAAATTTCAACAAATCTGTCTCGTAAGTAACAAATGAAATTTCTTACAATATTACTATGTTTTTGAGAAAATGGAATAAGAAGTGTACATTTTCCTACTATATATTGTCAAAACATTCCTTTCTCATGATGATGGACATAAAATTTCTCACATAATTCTAATTATTTGTCAGTTTTGATCTATTTACAATAATAATGTGAAAATGCTAATTTTGAGTTCAGAATTTTCACCTGTTGTTAAGCCTCATAAAAATAACCAGAAACTATTCTACCTGAAAAATGAGTATCAAGCATGTTTCTTGGGATATTGACTTAAGTTATCATGCATAGGTGATAACATTAAAACCAAATTATTTTTTTGGAAAAATTGGCTCTCTGTTGTGAAATGGGCCATTTCGGCTTTGCTTATAAATGCCATCATCAGGAATACATATAAACAAATGGAGTATACAGTCAGCTATATATACAAGTTTGAGTAAAGAAGGCGGCAAATATACAAGTGAGCATTGGAGTTCAGCAAACAATACCACTGGTGTGAGTTACACTCAATAGTGAGTACTAGTTAATACAATGAAGCTCATGTTCACCTAAAGACAATCAGGTCCTTAGATGCCATTATTCCATGATTTAGTTTAGGTGTTTTACTCTTCAAAGAAGCACTTGCTATCAAGAGTAAAACACCTAAACTAAATCATGGAATAATGGCATCTAAGGACCTGATTGTCTTTTGGTGAACATGAGCTTCATTGTATTAACTAGTACTCACTAATATATTGAGTGTAACTCACACCAGTGGTATTGTTTGCTGAACGCCAATGCTCGCTTGTATATTTGCCGCCTTCTCTACTCAAACTTGTATATATAGCTGACTGTATACTCCATTTGTGTATATGTATTCCTGATGATGGCATAAGCAAAGCCGAAATATAGAATATTTTATCACAATGACTTCCATTTTTGGAGTTACTTTCATCCTAGTCTAAAGGTCATTCAAGCATTGTTTATGTAGTGGTCAATAACCATTGCCTTTTAATAGGCCATTGTTCGTAGTGTCCAGAATTTAAATTCTGTGTTTGGCAACATGCAAGCTCTCTGTGCACAATTGTTATCCCATAATTGGTTAGTAAAGTGGTATTAGTAAAATAAATACCTTTTGATTGGTCATATCAGTTGTTCATGGGGCCTGAGAGACATGACCTAGACGCTTGAATACCAATTAAAATAAAGATTGTGCAGTATTTTATACCAGCGCATGTCTTGCTTTTCATTGAAATTTGAGGGGAATCCAACAGATTCTCACAATGCGAGTCTAGGAGAATCTACAGGAAACCAAAGCTATCGATTTCTGTACAGATTGCTAGAATTTGACAGGAATACGTTGGATTCCCATGAATTATTTTTCTGGAGTGCTGACGGGAATTGGATTCCCTGATTCTCCATGGAAAAGTAAGCCCTGCAGTGGCATTGTAGGTGTGTGCCCCTGTACGAGCGAGTATGCTCAGAATGTCAATATTTCCTGCCTGGGAAGAATATTAGTTTTAAGAGAGGATGCACCACCCACACTCCAATATTGAACTCCTCCCCTATCCCCTATGCCTTGAAATTTGAAACATATAGCAAAAAAGCGTTATTTACTCATGTAATTTGAATCAGATTGTAAAGACTATTTTTACTGACAGCACTAACCTGACACAAGAAATTATCAAACGGGTCAAAATGTAATTTTCCAAGAGTGTTGCCATCACTCAACCAAATGTTCTGATGCCTTAACTCCAGTTTATCTTTAATGAAAGGCATTTCTTCTACATAATCCAACAATGCGGTCAAATGACTAGCAATTGAAAAATATTCCAGATATGCAGATATATTAGATACGGATCCATTCGACACAGATTCCACCAAGTCTAAAAGCTCTGAGAACTTGACATCCGCTGTAGCCGGTCGTACAACAACTAAGTCAGGATACTGAAGTTTAAAGAGAACAGCTTCCGGTATAGAGAATGTTTCAAAGTCCTCCCATATATCTGCTGATTCTACGCCTTCATACTCTCCAGCTGGAGTGAGTTTGACATGCACTTGTTCATCCCCAAAATTCTCTCTTAGAAACTCATTTGTCCATCTCTGGAAGGCTGGCCAGTGTCTCACAGCATCTTTTATAATGACTGGTTTCGACAATTTTAAATATTTATGATAAAACTCTAACTCTGATGGCATTGTTACTCTTTCACATTCAACCATCCCTGCATGCTTCTTACTATGTAAGTAATCTTTTTGTTTGGTTGCATACTGTATCCGAGATGTGGCTCTGAACAGAGGTTTGGTGTGACTATCCTCAACATGTATTTCAGCAGCACAAGTTTGTTTATCAGGGGTATAGTGACAAAACTTGATCTCATTTCCTGGTATCTGGCATACAGAGTCATCTTCGTGAGATGTATTAGACTGTACATAGCTATCAAACCTATAAAATTTCCCAATGTTCACATCTGTGAGGTTTCGTGTGTAAAATAATTGTTTTAGGATTTCTTGACGATGAAGGCCAGCAGTGCTTAACATTCCACCTGACGTGCGATATAAGTGACATTCCGAATTAATAAACTTAACCAAATCATGAACATCACGATTTCCAAAATATGGTTCTCCCTTTGGATAATTATCACCAGTTTGGCTCAACAAACAAGTTCTATCAACTTTCGTTTTACTGAAATAAACAATATCTTTCTCAGCATCCCCATCAGTCTGTTTCCATGACAACGGCTGTCCATTCTGCCATTTAAATCGGTCCAAATGCAGGAAACCAATGGTGACGTCTTCTTCCTCAGCGAACGACACGTCAGCCAAATACTGCATCACAGTGAACACGTCTTTTCTCGACTTCTCTGTCACTGCCAGCACACAGGAAGTGTTCAAAGCGTCTAGGACATCATTTCCAACAAATGTGTGAAATAATCCCGACAACGGCTGAACTAGCAACAAGAAAGTTGCGGATAAAACCACCCAAAACAACCCGTCACGATTCCACGAGGAAGTCGCCATCTTCATCCAAGAGGAGATAACGCATAGTCACATCAGGGGAGATAAATCATGGTCACATCAAGGGCCACCACCCCTGCTTCACAGCTTGATGTATAGTATATGAATATTTTGCCTGTGAAAATTTGTTTAATGACTATAACAAATAGGTTTCGTTTTTGCTGCAACCAGTTTTCTTTAATGTATTTATGGTAAGTTAGTTCGAGCAAGGAACAGAAACACTTTATCTTGTGATGTCTAATTCCATACCACGGTAATTAATGCATGAATTCTGTCGAATTAGTATTATATGTCTGTCAAGTTTAATTGACAGTAAGACAGTCAAAATTGTGTAGGAATTATTGTAATAATAAGGTCACTGTATAGCGGAGGAGGCAGGAGACGGCAGTAGCTAAAGAGGTGTAGGGGAGATTGGGGTACACTGGGACATGGGGCACAGTGGGACAAGCCATCTATCTCCTATGTTATGTACAGTAATCACATTACATTATTAACAGCAGAAAGCTACCATCCCCATACAGCATCTATATTGATTGCAAGTAAAAACAATCAGTGGCATAAAATTAGGGACAAAAAAACTGTTTTTTGAACAGTCCAAGTATATTTTTAGGACTAAGGATCATATTTTGTTATTCCAAGTTTTCTATGGTAATTCATTACTATTTTGGTACTATTGATAGAGTATGGATAAAGGCACAATTTTATTGCATCAAATTCATTATCTCAGATGATTGTATTTCTGTTTTTCACAAAACGAAACAAATTATGCACCTGGGGCATACTGGGACACTTTTGTTGGGGTACACTGGGACAATAGTAATCAAATGGCTAAAGGTGATGGTACGATAAGGCGGGATTTTGGCCTATACGTGGTGCGGTTGAAATCGAAAAAATAAAATGTCCTAAAAATATTAATGTTTTAATGTAACGGCAAGAGAAAATATAAGTACACAATATGTGAAAGTTTTAGTGCGATTGCGTTATGATTATAGTTATCACATGAAACTGAAATCCACAGCGTGTGCTATTTCGTGAAAAAAGGGTCTAAATCGAGTCCTTCAGACACGGATTTAAACGCGAAGGACCCCTTGGACCAAAACGCCATTTAACGTGGTGTTGTGTGGTAAAATTATATCTCCACTGCTGGAAGATCTTTTTGGTCCAAGGAGTCCTTCATACTAAAAATTGAAAAGTTATGATTCATAACGTTTGAAGTTTTCGTAAGTAGTTTAAAGTGACAAAATACCGTGTAAAAGTTGTTTGTATGTCGTGGTGTAGTGCATACGCACGTTGGGTCACAAGCGTCTCGAAATTTTCTTTTACCGAGTTCGAATCCCAGGAGGTCAACATGTGTGATGTCGACAGTTTATTTCAATCTTTCTCATTTTTGTAAAAACAAATTGCATTCAGTATATCTGAAATAAGGTTTTAGGCTATCCTTATATGAACCAATTAAAAGTAAAATGAATATTGTTTACCGATGACACGATACCGTGTGGACATTACGGGCTTGTCAAACGTTGAAATCGAACAATCAGTCGCTGCCTATTACAACGGCAATATATTCGTCTAAATTGTGTATTTATTCTCCAATATGTGCATGTAAAATCGACTGCAACGTGGTGAAATAATAACGCGTTGGTACCGAACATATGTGAAGCTATCATGGTTCACCGCAACATTCAGTCCGTTGGTTGACAGTTGCCGCCGACGACAAGTTGTCCATTGCATTGTGATTGACAGATGGAGAGAAGAAATGTACTTTCCTAGGAGTCGGCTGGCTGTGGGCAAACACCCCGCCTTACAATACCATTTCCTTTACTTTCATTCTAAAATGTTATGAAAGTGCATTATTTTGTTTCCTAAATAGTAGTAATTAGTAATCCCATCGGACTTGATGTGTTTCAGTTGGAATTTCAAAGTCAAATTCTTCCATTGGAATGGGAATCACACAAAATATTTTTCCTTCAAATTTGGTCTCTGAGAAATACGTTATGTAACACAGCCGTCTGAAATAGCAACTAACTTAGCCATCGCTGTTGAATCTTCTAAACTCATATGAAACATAACAGTATATACTTGATTTAAAATAAAGGTGATGGTACGATAAGGCGGGGTTTTGGCCTATACGTGGTGCGATTGAAATCGAAAAAATAAAATGTTCTAAAAATATTAAAGTTTTACTGTAACGGCAAGAGAAAATATAAGTACACAATATGTGAAAGTTTTAGTGCGATTGCGTTATGATTATAGTTATCACATGAAACTGAAATCCACAGCTTGTGCTATTTCGTGAAAAAACGGTCTAAATCGAGTCCTTCAGACACGCATTTGGACGCAAAGGACCCCTTGGACCAAAACGCCATTTAACCTGGTGTTGTGTGGTAACATTATATCCCCACTGCTGGAAGATCTTTTTGGTCCAAGGAGTCCTTCATACTAAAAACTGAAAAGTTATGATTCATAACGTTTGAAGTTTTCGTAAGTAGTTTAAAGTGACAAAATATCCTGTTACAGTTGTTCGTATGTCGTGGTGTAGTGGATACGCACGTTGGGTCACAATCGCCTCGAAATTTTCTTTTACCGAGTTCGAATCCCAGGAGGGCAACATGTGTGACGTCGACAGATTATTTCAATCTTTCTCATTTTTGTAGAAAATAATTGCATTCAGTATATCTGAAATAAGATTTTAGGCTATCATTATGAACCAATTAAAAGTAAAATAAATATTGTTTACCGATGACACGATACCGTGTGGACATTACGGGCTAGTCAAACGTTGAAATCGAACGATCAGTCGCTACCTGTTACAACAGCAATATATTCGTCTAAATTGTGTATTTATTCTCAAATATGTGCATGTGAAATCGACTGCAACGAGGTGAAATAATAACGAATTGGTACCGAACATATGTGAAGCTATCATGGTTCATCGTAACATTCTGTCCGTTGATAGACAGTTGCCGCCGACGACAAGTTGTAAATTGCATTGTGATTGACAGATGAAGAGAAGAAATGTACATTCCTATGAGTCGGCTGGCTGTGGGCAAAAACCCCGCCTTACAATACCATCTCCTTTTGATTATTGTCCCACTGCACCCCAGTTGGTGTCCCAGTGATCCCCAAACTTGGGGCAAACTGAGACACTTTTTTTTTACTTTTTAAATTGTAATTTTGGAGAAAAGTATAGCAGATATTTCAGAATTGTTTGTATGATTATACCATGCTAACTATTAGTTATAACGAGAGCATGGAATGTTACTCTACTCTACTGCGTGTTTCTTAGTAAGTCCGATGAAATGGTGCTACCACCCATTCCTTCATAACTGAGGAACTGAGCATTATCCATATAATGTCCTTTACCTGGTAACCGAAGAACTCAATGCACGCAATTGTTCATCATCATATAACAGCACTCCACGGGTCGTACTCTTCAGTCATCTTGTTTTCTCTGTTTACAGTAACTTGGTACGTTCTTTAAAAACGTCAATGATATATGAGATACTTCGTCGCCATACGTCAGGAACAAGTGTCTTAATCTTTTCTGGCTACTGGACTGTGTTGTGTTACAACTATGAATAAACGTGCTGTTATATGATGATGAACAATTGCGTGCATTGAGTTTTTCGGTTACCAGGTAACGGACATTATAATCCATTCAATTTTACGTGTAGACGGTGCCTTTTACTCTTGAAGACTGGTAGTGTGAATGGTAGGCCTACCCGTACTTCAAACGTATCGCCTGATTTGTGTAGCAAGACCAGGGTTTTTTTTGGGGGGGTGGGGGGAGATGGAATCATATATTTTGCTGTCTGGATACGAGATGACCCATGAAAATTTAACGGGATTTCGGGATGTAAATTTTGAATATTGGTATTCTGGAATGGACTTCGAGATTAGCTTAAAATTTTTATGAGCCGCTAGAAAACATGGGTCGTGCGGCTTTATCCGGTAATTAACAACCCCTTTCAACTTTCTGTTCCCTGCTTTTAGTCCGGCAAACAGTGCGGTCGCCGTGAGGAGCTGATATCTCTGTAATGTGTCTTCAAAAATCAACCGACATTCACATCCCACGAGACTATATTCTTCTCATTATCACGAAGGCATTTGAATTTGAATTTGAATTTATTTGCAATACACCTATTACAGGCCGAGCAAATACATGAGTAATACATATTACAACATCATCATAAAATAAGCAATAAAGAAGAGAACAATGATATAATCCTATGTATATGCCACAGCATCTAATATTGTTCTATTGTGCTACGATCAGTATAAAATACTACTATTATCATATTGTTGTGGACTTTCATGTACACGAGTTATCAACAATACAGAATTAAGACATATCCCGTTGAACTGCTTCAGAGCGGGCTTGAAAAACTTACAGATATATGCACAGATAGTTTCACAAAGTGGAGAATAATTGTTTCTCATTATAACATTAAACTAATCGACTGGCGGTAGAGTAGAAAAATCGGAATAGACAGCAACGAGCTCACAAAATAATTCGGCTCTTAGAACAGAATAATGGGAACAGTGGAGAATGAATTAGTGCATGACGCTTTCGTTGAAATTGCGCTACGTCACGTTACTTACAAGCGTCTGGTCCGTCATTCGTAATTCAGCTGTCGTCCATTAAAGAATATCCGCGTTCATAATTCGAGGACCCTTTTTATATTCTATATAACAGTATTAGCAAATTCAAATTCAAAAAGACAATCATAGTATACAACATAGGCTACCGGTAACGTAACGCTATTGGACTATCCTATGATGTATTGAAATTACTTATAACTATGGTCCTATGACGTCACGCTGCAGTTGTTTACGTTGACAACGGTTTTTACGTTGACAACAAGGCACAGATATCAAAGGTATGTTGATTGTAAATCCTACCGCACCGGTCTGCAGAAATGGCCGTAATTACTAACTTGTCGACGATATGTTTGCTCTTCGTCTTTGCCAAATGTATTTTGGGAACAGTTGACCTGAACATTCACGAAGTACAATTTCTTGCTGATCATCTTTCCGAGCACAAATGCCGAGAGGTGGCCGAGGCTTTACATTCAAACGAGTTTCTTCTCAATCACACGATGACTGGCGCAAACGAACCCAATATATCCTGTATAGAACTACTTATCCGCTGGGACCAGACCGAAGGACGAGGAAAGACATTTCACGACCTTACCTTACGTCTGAGAGAGCTCGGGGAGCCAGAACTGGCGGATAAATTGTCCAAAACGGTCTATCATGAAAAGGCATCAGCGCTGAAACATTTCTTCCTGGACGACCCATTCCGCGAAATGATTCCCAAGGAATCGGCTTTCCTAGACACATCGGATAACGAGAACGACGAGGACAAGGTTGAAGAGGAGCCCGATGAATGGTCATCCGTCCAGATAGCTTCAGCAGCGATGGGCACGGTGAGCGCCGTTCTACTTGTCCTGTTGTCCATTCGATTCTGTTGTCCTACGGCCCCGGGAGTCGTCTGGCGGGCATGCTGTATACCGGGGATGGTCAAATGTTGTGATTCTCTGTGCAAAGACTCGAGGTTATGTTGCAGACGTTTTTCAAATAATTTCCACAAACATTTACTGGGTGGAAATCCTCTAGAAGAACAGGACCAACCCTTCTTGAGTGTGTAATCCTGGGACTTGTTAGCTTATGTCCATGTAGATTCGATTTATCTTGTACTGTGGATATATTTTCTCTCAAATTGTATCTGTGTTCATATATTCCAATTTAAACACCATTTAAGGTCGATAAGGCAAAACACTTTAACCCGTTGATTCCCACTCACCGAATGTTATTATTTCCTGCCTTTTATTGAATTCCATCTTCACATTTCAAGTTAAATACTTCATTAACGTTCCGACATTTACGTTTAGTTTTCGACTTGGATTTGCGAAGATGATTGAAAAACTTATGGAGTGGTTTACATGGATCTTCTATGCGAACTTATACCTTCTCTGTCAAGTCGGCTGGATGACAAGATGAATGATTATACACAGTAATTTGGGTCATCTTGCGACGAACTGATTGGACAATGCTACACAGGATCCTAGCATGAATCCTCTAGCTCTTAAGCAGCGTTGAGCTCGGTCAATACTTGGATGGGTGACCGGGTGCTGTACTGGCTGGGCTGATCAGTGTCCAGGATAATAGGAACTGTGGACACTGTCGTGTTCTGGCAGATGTAGGCACCGTCGTGATATGACTGAAAAATAGTTGAAAACGAAATCCTACTCAATCGCCCATTCCTCTAGCTCTTTGGCTAAAGGATACATACACATAAATCAATCCAATACATACATGAATTGCGTTAGAATGCTTTAGTTAAGAATTCAGGCTCCCCGCTGATATCAATTGCTGTACGAAGCTTCACAACTTTAAGAATTGAATGATTTTAGTCGTATTCGTTCAAGGTTTCTAATGTTTCCTACAAATAGCAAATAACGGTCGTAGTGTGAAGGACAATAGTAGTAGAGAAAGGGCAAAACTACTATACTTCAGCTATAATATCTGAGCGCACTTCTCCGGGGTGGTTTTCCCCCGGAAATGTCATTGAGTGCACTCAGAGGTCAAAACTGGAGTATAGCAGTTTTGCTCTTGTTTTCTTTTCCTCTTTCATCTTCGATAATATCCGGTCACTTCCGTTAGTCAAAGAAAATATAGTTCCCGCACTTCTGACCGAAAGTGAATTTAACCCGGGCTTATTCCTCTGCGGTAATGTGTTCACTTTCTACTCGGCCATGTCGACGGTGACCAGAATAAATCAGACAAAAAGCTACGCAGCTTCGTTCAACGACCCAATCAGTGAGCCTGAGAATTCAGCGAACCAGTAAGAAAAGTAACTATCACACCCTCGTAGAGCAGAAGACAAGGCAGTTTTCTCTTAACACGTATTTAAGAGAGTTATCGACGCCTATTGTAATCATAACAGAGAAGAATATACCATAACACAATATATTATTCAGGTATAGTAGTCCAATGGAATATCATCGGTATACGTTGACGTTAACTTCAGCCATTTTTGGGTCCGTTCTTTCACACGTATTTACAAGAGTTATTGCCCGTTATTATCATAACAGGCACTATAGGATAATACGGTATTTTTTTTTCAACTATAATATTGCAGTGGAATACAACGGTGATAGTTGACGTACATTTTAGGCTTTTATAGTGTTCGTTCTTTAACACGTACTTAAAAAAGTTATCGCCCCTTATAATCATAACGAACACAAATCTGCCATAACTCGATATATTTTTCCAACTATAACAGTCCAATGGAGTATGAGCGGTGTAAGTTTATTTTAGGCTTGAAGTTTATTTAAATATCTAAATACGTCGTGGTCACACCATCCAAGAAAACTTTCTTGGATGCTTTCTTGGAAAGCTAGGGTAAAAGATGGTGAAGTCGTCCTGGATGTAGAAGCGCATCTGGTTTTGGACGAAACTCAATCCTGTGTTGATCCCACTGACATTGACCTAACTCTGCATCACACAGGAGTTTGGTGATGTTAACATTGCGACGACTGAACCCTTTATAGCTTAACTTGTTCTTGTTCTCGTTGTCCTCACCGTAACAGTGATAGGTTTTTCGATGACAGGACTATCCACTCTCAGCTTGAAGAGCCCCTGAGTTCGTTCGTCAAAGACGTAACGGTCTATCGGTAGTAGCCACAGATCACATTCAGCTTCGTAGCGTTCTCGCAGCTCGGGTTTCACCAGGCTCTCTCAGCTCGGGTTGGAGACGACCCTGTATCCAAAATCTGTGTCCATTTCTATAAACTGTCAGTTGGAGAGGTCGAAAAACACATACAAGAAATACAGGAATTCCAGCATGGAGAATTTCCCAACTGGTATATGATACGGAAAGCTATAAATGGTGTTTTTTTTGGTCGAGGGGTGATGCCCAGTACCACGTGACTGTGACGCCATCAGTAATAGAGAAAGCCCTGAGTCGAGACCAAGCGCCTACATATGCTCTTGTAAATTCTATCACGAATATTGCAGGGTCTAGTTTTCGTGTTACTATTCCGTGATGCCCCAAATTGATGGCTAATAAATATCAGTGCCATGAATACCGATTATACCAACAAGGGTATCGACTTGGTGAAGCAGTTGGAGTTCGACCAGATAGTGCGGAAAAACCACGAAACATGCCGCGTGGGAGATCCAGATATGCGCTCTCCGGGGACCAAGTACCGCCCGATGAGGAGAACTTCACCACAGAACTCCGACGAACTGCCCAGACAGGCATCACCGCAACAGGATGCTGTGAGCGTTATGTACCAATGGCAATGGTCCACCATTCATCGCTGTTTTCACCGCCATCGTCCTGTACTGAACCGGTACAATTTTCAGTTACTCGACAACATCTGTTAACGATCAAGCCATGGCCTTCGGGTTGATTCTCACCTTTAGCTATTTGTTAGGGCATAAGGAGACGGGACAGCTCCGGTTCTTTTATCCCAATAACTCTATAGTCGTAGGCCCAACCTTAAAATTTCGAACCGCACGTTGCTGGGAACGGCACTAGGACAAGTTACTGGATACCTTGATTGGGCCCACCAACAACGCCCCAACACCAAATGTCAGGTGGAGAAGACAACTAACGTGGTCTTTTAGATGACGAAACATATATAGCATCCTACAGGCGCCCTCATCGACATTTCACCCGGTTGAAATGCAAGAGAGCCATGTCGGAAAAAAAAGACTTTCACTGATTCCCCCCCCCCCCCCCCGCCTATAAATCGCACTGACGATGACGAAGCATATCTTACGCGCTTTTTTTCAGCCTGACCCTCGAGGTCTTCTTGCACGTCTATAAGGATAATGTCGATATCATGGAAGAGGGAGACATCTGTGACCAAAGGTGGATCGATAGTTGGGGTAATGTCTGGTGAACTCGACGTCAACTCTCCATCCTGTTTCATGACCCACTTTTATAGATGCCGTGGCCGACGTGGATCAGATACTTTACAAAGAACGGGCAGTCAACAGACGAGTTGGGTTGAGCCCGTGCCATGGGTGATGCATTGACAGAGTCCAATGTAATTACCAAGAAAGAAAGTTCGACATCGGCGCAGTCGTTACCATGAAACGATGGCAGAAGGAGTTGGATAAATTGTTTTGCTGTCCGATAGCATATGGGGTGAACGGCCTCTACCGAGCTGCCAAACCCCATGGGATTCATCGATCGCATGTCCACGCTTGGCTGAAAATGGAAGACACCTATACCTTACATCGATCTGCCAGGCGTCATTTTCGAAGCAATCGCGTCATCTTTGACGGCATAGATGCCCAATCGCAAGCAGACTGGTCGACAAAAGTACCTTCGCCAACCACATTGGCAGGAATGGGTATAACTTGACGTGCATTAATATCCTGTCGAAAAAAACGGGGAAGAACCTCATCAGTACGTTCAAGCAGATTCCGAAGTCAGAGTGCAAACCGTTGTATTTCCAAAATGTCTGCAAGGAGACCAAAGGTACTCTCCAGTGATTCTTCTGTTCGGCAGGGGCAAGCTTTTCGGCCACCAATTATCATAAAATCTTCAACCCAAATAACTTATAGGTATATATTTCCTCAAAGGCCATGATTGAGCCATTCAATTAAGACACAGTACTAATATGTTATAGAAAATAGACTCTCGAACATTCCCCTTCAAGCTTGCTTCATTTTTTGCTTAAAAACGTCTTTAAAAGTCGAAAAATGACCATATTTATCCCAATTTCCCGGAAAATTGTAAGAGTGATTTCAGTTAAATTTCGGTCTCATGTTACCAGGTCCGGTGCCAACTTGAAAAAGCGAAAGAAACGTTGAGGTGAACCAATCCGTTTTTGTCAGATTCTCTCGCCGTAATTGGGTCATGATTTTTAAGCAATTCCAAGGGGTAATAACTGACACAGGACAAATTTTACTTCATTACCACTCTTACTGTGTTGACAAACTCAGTCATCAATTCGTATATGCCCTTTTGCAGCAATGACAATGCTGAACAGGCTGATATTATAGATAAAAGCTATCAAGAAGGCCAGAAGAATTATGATGTACCAGAACACAGACAATTTCATACGAGACTGTCGAGTGGAACTCAAGCGCTACACAAGCCTGTAATGGCAGGTCAGATGACATCAGAGAACGGCACGACATCGAGCATCACATCTATGCTCACCGACCCGGTCACGATCCTGCCGAGCGTCAATACGACACCGATATCAAACCAAATGGGTACAGACGCTCACAACTTCTCAATCTGAGCCACAGCCGGGCACGACCCAGCCTATCACAGTACGACCAACTCCGAAATACCGAATACAGACGCGCACTACTCTTCACCTGGGTACAACCTCTCCACCACCTGCCGCTAATCCTAAACGTCTCTTGGGCCCGTACTAGAGCGAGCTTCCACACCAAAGGATAGAACATTCGACAGCATGAGTATCCATAGCCCGGATCGTTTGGTGTTATGGAGAATGGCAGTCGATGTATGCGACGATGTCCAACGTCACTTTTGTGAAACGGTTTTCCATCCTGGCCGACTTGGAACCGGAAGCTTTGGTTGTTGCCGATGTTTTCGTAGCGGACACCACTATTCGGGGGACCCAGCTCTTTACGAAAGACAGTCATCTCGACGGCCCAGCGGTAGCTACATTTGCACAGAATCTCTTTAGTGAAAACACAGAGCATCGGAACATCAGCTTCAATTCCCACAATCTTGTGGTGCTTAACTCGAGAGATACCACTCAACTGCTGCACGTGGCGAGACAAATGTACCTACGTTTGCATTTGGAGTCTTTGAATATACGAAGTCCCGCCAGCACGGGTATATGTTCATCGATCTCAAACATGCCAACCCGGACTATGTCCGACTGCGAACCCAGATCTTTCCCGGGGTGACCCAACATGTGTACATGGCGAAAGGATGAAGCACCCGCATAGGGTTCAACCTCAAGAGTGTTATATAAACATACACAAAGCGGTCCCATAGCTTGGGTATGTTGTAATAGAGGGCATAGTAGAATGGTTGACACACGCAATTCTGGTTGATATTCTCTCTCCCTCTTGCTCTGTACTAATGGCAGGGCGCCGTGTGCGCACAGTCATAATGTTCTGTGGGACGATTTCAGCACGGTTATAGACTCATGGAAGCAAACGACCGTCATGCGGACCCAGATCTTTCCTGGAGAGATCTAATACGTGCAGAAATGACGAAAAGGAAGAGGCTGAGGGCTCCACCGTTAGTTGTGCATCATATCCGCTTGAATAGAACAGCATGCGCCTATGTTCCGTGTACAGCCCCTTTCGAGCTGACCCGAACCATTGTACGCGGTGCGGACCCTGACCCTGTACTTTGTCTGCGCGAGATCTTAAAAGGCAACGTTCCTCTCTCGCCGACGCAGAAGACCAAGTGGCAGCGATATATTACCTTCTATGGGAATGTTGCTCCAGCTCGATGAGGAGATGAGCCAGATTTTAGATTCAGCGACAGCGGGAAAGTGCAATAGTACAATCGCCAATCAACTGTACCATCCCGATCGTATCACATCAGTCCCACATCCGCCTTATCTGGTGTACCACTATTAGCCACACAGTGGGTCGCAGATAAATTCTTCAAGCACATTCGCCACGTTCCAGAGGATGGCTGGCTTGTATCTGGAGCGATAGAATGCCATCCGAGCATGGGCTGGAACGATAAAGGTGAAATACTGGTCCAGAACCATGTGGTTCCCGGCACCCACTTAGTGGATTTGGTGAATGATATGATACGTCAATGCAGATCACGGACCCAAGAATGACAGACATTCATCGAATGGTTAAAAGACATGCACGCCCCACAAGAAATGGCGGAGAATCCTCAATGTTGAGCTTGGATGCATCAGCAGCAGCCGACAAACGTCGCAAGTCCCCGAACAGCACACCGATCAAAATCACCTTAAACGGCCACTGCTACTGTCACGACGCCGAAAACAGGCCCCAAACTCTGCGAAGACTATTGAATCAGGGGCTCGATTACCAAAACGCCAGTCGTCATGTGTTACCTCACACTGCCTAGTAATATCTTATCCAAGCTGTTCCCGGACAACACCTTAGCCCATTACGTCACGCAGCTGACACTCAACCTTACGTCTCCCTGGACGACACACATCGAACACGAGAGTCATCTATGGCTAACATGGCATTCATTCATCCAGGGTAGCGCCCCTCAACCAAAAGCGACTTTGATTTGTGAACCGTACCGACAACCCAAACCCCCACCGAATACGGGCTATGGGGAGAACATCTCCCTGTCGTCAGTATCAGTCACGAGTTCGCCATCACTTGCTCTGAATCGGCGCTCGTGGATTCAGCCCAAACCCACTTGCACGTGAACGCCAAATTCGTCACGGGGGACGGCACTAATCTCGAGGAAGATGCACCTGTGGGCCCAGTTAATCTCCGGCTTCAATCCCTATTCCAGCAGGTTGATCTGATCCAAGAGGTCCGGTTAGGACAATATACACAACGAGAGCTCATCCACCCATACATGCCCGCCCTGTGGGTTCACTCCACAGTTTAGAGTAGACAATAGGGTAGACCGTCCCTGTTCTGCTACATCATAAGTCTGCTGGTCTCCTTGATAGCAATTTCGGTTGCGCATGCGCAGTCCACCCATCACAGCCTCGCCCCTACTGCAATCAGTACCGACTGTAGGCGTATAGCGTATTATAATACTACTGGGGTAGTATGTTATCACTATTGACCTCCTTTGTATTGTCCGGGCGGCCGTTCATGACTGCTGGGGTTTTTTATGGCGAATTCAGACTTGTCCCAGCATGTTCTGAATTGTTTACCGGACGACACGTACCTGAAAGTCTGGTGGCCGGAAGTGACATCATTATCTGAAGTGACGTAACCGACAGTTGCGTGAAGAAACGGCATTTAAATCAATCTCGAAACCAGAGCCATCCGGTCCTGTCCTCCCTACTATGCTCTGGGACGGCGCTCAGCAGTACGATCGGTCATTGGATAGTACAAAAAACCCTAGAATTTAGAACATAACGAGAGCGTATCTGTGGAGATCAAGCCGACGTCCCGCCGTCATGGATTACAACACATATAAGGGAAGTGGGAAGAGGTGCCGACATACTGACAGAGCCACATGACTTCACAGTATAGTCTTCTGGTTAACCTATTCTAAAGCACATTCTAACGATTCGTGATATGTGTTGTATCTCAGGTACGCTTTTATTGTACCTGTTCATGTGGCAACTTGGTTGACATGACCACACGGCACCTAGCACCGGCATAAGCGGTATTAGATACAAATCTAGAGAGTATGATGGAAATGCTCTGACAACTCGTATATTGGTAATTGGTGAGCTGTTTCGCTGTGACAACTCGTACACTGGGGATTGGTGAGCTGTATCGTCGTCAGATGAAAATGACGTCATTTAACACAAAAGACTAGTCTGTAAGGCCCGATGTCGACCCAGCATCAACTTCCCACAAATGCCAACATATATCAAAGACCAAAAGGTCTGTACAGGGGGCGGGCCTCGGGGACGAAACGCCCACCAGCAGAATCTCGCCATATACAGGTAAAAATTACAACACATATAAGGAAAGTGGGAAGAGGTGCCGACATACTGACAGAGCCACATGACTTCACAGTGTAGTCTTCTGGTTAACCTATTCTAAAGCACATACCAAGAATCTAACGATTCGTGATATGTGTTGTATCTCAGGTACGCCTTTATTGTACCTGTTCATGTGGCAACTTGGTTGACATGACCACACGGCCCCTAGCACCGGCATAAGCGGTATTAGATACAAATCTAGAGCTATATGTTACGAGCGCGTCTGAAAGATGACGTAGCCTACCAGAACTCTTTATGCATTCTTGCGAAACATTTTCTATTCTGACGTCATGACGTTATGACACTGGCCATGAAAATGACTCATGACTGACGTTTTATAAAGAATAGGATATGTTCCAATGGAACCGGAAGAGGCCACGTGAAAGAATTTTTCAATGTATTATGGGACCCACTTTCAGCGACCATCGTACCAGGGGTTCGTGGAGCGGCCCCTGGTGGCGAGGTTGCATTTAAATTGGTACGCTTTACTGAGAACGAAAGGAACGAGAGACATGGGGTTTTTTGCTCCACGAGACTCCTGGACCCAGGCATGCGCCATAGGGTATGGTGGGCAGAGATTAGGCCTACGCGTGCGCAACAGAAAGTGGAACGTTTTACCGAGAATTTCATTCCACGAGACTCCTGGTCCAAGGCATGCGCCATGGGTATGAATAGGGATGCGCATGCATAATTCGAAGTGGAATGTCACGCTCTACCGGGAGTCTTCATTGCTCGTGTACATGTATATGCCGTATATGCTCTACTACTGAGGGCGTTCAACTCGCTTTAGGCTGCATGACTCCAGGAACTGGAATACAATTTCGTCTTTATGTTTACCTAGCGCTTCATGGTGACGACATACTCGGGCCTATGCCATATTTAGTTTAGTTGAGCATATGTTTGATCCAAATTAGGCAGCTGTCTATAACCAGGTTATATAGCCAGTGACTACACAGCTGATTCAGATCTCAGTCGAATGATTCAAATGTAGAATCCGCCAATAAGGGAAAATCACATCTTAACCTGATTTGACCTCGTTCGACTCCCGTGTGGGTACCTTTTGAAGTAGCAGTCACATTATATTCAATAAATATGATAAGCATATCTATAGAGTGTACTCTCGATCGCCAGATGCACTTTTGATGATCAAATTTAGGAATTAAAATTTCAATGAAATTGACCTAATCTCTGACCTCTGTAGCCACTAGTCAAGTTTACAAACCGGTTATTTTTCATTGACACCTGGGCTTTAAATATGACGTGCTGTCGTATTCTATGAATCTGGTGCAGACAAAAACTTACTTAACGGTCCCGATAGAGCACTCAATTTTACTCTTGTGAACCAATTTGTGGCCTGGCCTTTTTGGGACCTCCCCCCCCCACCTTATTATTTTTCTTATCCCTTGAGCTAGGGGACTGAAACTTACCACACTATACCCCTGTGTCAATCTCTGCCAGAAAATGTAAAAAAAATCCAAGATGGTCGCTTTGATGACGTCACAGTGACGTCATTTTCAAAACGGCATTTTGGGGTCGATTTTTCGGTCAAATTTTCCGAATTTTTATTAATGCAATTTCTCCGCAAAAACTGCATGATAAATTAGTAAATATTAATGTGATGCGAAATAGAATAGTTTTTGCCCATTTTCCATCGCGGAAAAGCAGAAATTTTGAAGGAATATGACGAAAACATCACTTTTCTGGTACTTCACTTGGCCGCCATCTTGAATCGCGTGATTATGCAAATAGGCTAAAAATAACCCCAGTATGATAAACTATAGAGTCACGGAGTTTCAGCTCTCCATTTTTTATAGTTCCGCAGATAGCTCAGAAAGTTAAGTTAAGAAAGATAGCTTCCTCCCCCCCTCAGGCCTGGTAAGATTAAGATGGAAACTAGGTTATTTTTGCAGACTGGTTCCTGGACTATCAAATGACTTGGCTGGTCAGCTTGGATTTATTACTAAAACATAGGGAATTATTCAAATTTGATAGACTTCACCTCATTTGGCCTCTTCTAACAAAAAATGTTTATTCTTGTGAGTAGTATACAGCGAGGATTTCACGTCTTATTGACCTTTGACCTAAAGAATTTGCATATCGCGAAAGGTCAGCCAATCAGAAGCGAGTATTTTGACCTCGTCTCTTGGTTCTGGGTCATCACGGGGAGTGCGCATGTGTATGACGTCACTTCCGGTCTGCGCGAATCGGGCGTGATCTGGGTATGACTGTATGGGATGTACTGGTTCTGGGTTTTTTTCCATCACGGGGAGATCACGTGAAAGTTCAAGGTCATATTGAATGTTAGGAATGCATGTATTGACCTGTTCATCCGGGGCTTACATCCGGGGACTCACAGCCGGGTATTTTAGGGTTGACCTATATACGGGTCCTTTAGCTGTGTATGTTGTTCCATACGGGTTCTTGTACATCCGGGTTCTTGTACAATCATTGATGGTGGGGGAACAGCCGGGTATTTTAGGATTGACCTATATCCGGGGCCCAATACCCGTAGTGTGGGTTTTTCCATTACATACGGGTTCTTGTACATCCGGGTTCTTGTAAATCCGGGTTTCCCAGCGCATCCGGTGTCTGTCAGGGTGGTGTATAAAAGTGGGGATTTTCATGGGATTGCTTCATTCATTGGCCTGCCTACTTGACCGTGCTTGAAACAGCCTGAGCCAGCCTGACCGGAGCTACCTGACCAGCCTACCTGATGAGTTACCTGACCAGTAGGCGAGCTAATACCAGTGGAGCCTGAAGCCAGGTGTGACCGATAGCATGAGACGTGGAGAAGATTTTCCAGATGATCCAGGAGCGCCTCCGGCTGAAGTCTTACCCGAAGACGAGCGTGTGAGTGCGTTGTACCACCGTCACTGGAACACGATACGCCGTTGTTTCCACCGTTACCGTCGTCTACTGGATTTGTATAATTTCCGGTTGGAGGACCTCACGCATCTTCCTACCTACGCCGAGAACATTTTTACAGATCAAGTGACAGCCTTCAAATTGAATATGACATTTGGGTATATCTTACGGCACAAAGAGACGGACCAACTGCGATATTTTTACCCCAGTAATAATACCTATGTGTTTGACCAGCCGTTCATGGTGACGGATGCTATTTCTCTGGAGCCACTCATCGACCACCTCACTACGTTGGATCCATTGGAATGGGCCCGGTTGCAACGTCCCAACACCAAATGGACTGTAGAAATGGTGACGAACGTCACATTTTTCGTCACCAAATTGAGAGATCACCCCATCGGCGCTCCTGTTATTCTTCCGCCTTGGCTGGCCCATCGAAAAGGACTGTTTGCGTTAACGGCAGGCGCAAATGGGCCCTACAAAGACCGGAAATGTCTGTTTCGGTGTTTGGCCGTTCATTTGGACCAGTGTAATCCCAGAAATTGTGATAGAAATGCAAATATGTATTGGGAGGAGTATCTAGAGGCGCAAGACATTGACCCGCGGCAGTTCCGGGGAGTTCCATTCAAGTATTTGGATGTCGTGGGAACACTGTTCCACGTGAATATCTTTGTGTGCCGTTTACTACCGAAGGAGGAGGAGGATACATTTGTGGCTGAATTGGTTCATCGCTCAACAGAACGGTATGCCTCTACGATGAAAGTCAATGTCTTCGACAACGGCGGGGTGTCATTTTTCCCTGATCTACGATATGAGCCTGTAGGCGCAATCCTACAGTTGTTCTCAATGCCATCGGGTGTTTGACCAATCGTTAAACTTATATCGGCACGAGAAGATTTGTGACAACACTGTGAAACGCAAATTTCCTGGTGGTGTGTACCATAACACGCTGATAAGGGGATTGTCATACCACTACAAGACCGTTATTTTCCTTTCCGGGCGTGTTATGATTTCGAGGCCATTTTGGAACCCATGGACATTTTCTCAGCCAAAACGCAGTGGACACAGCGCCATATTCCCCTGAGTGTCAGCATTTCCAGCAACGTACCCGGCTATGACGCTGCACCCGTGTGTTTCGTGCCCACTGGGGACTCCCATGAGTTGATTACCCCGATGATGGAGTATTTAGAGGCAGTGAGTGCGGCCAGTACAGAGCTGTTGGTGTCCAAGTTTCAGGACGTGCTGGACCAACTCGACGATCGTATTCCTACACCTGGTGTGTCCTTCAGCGACGATGAAGAGTCGGAAACAGAGTCGGAGTCGGAGTCGGCGATGCAGGACATTCAGCCGGAGGCTGTACCTTTACCCAAGCCGTATGCGGAGAAATTGAAGTTGCGCTTCCTACAATACCTAGGCCAGTTACCTGAGCTCGGCTTCAATTCGGGGCGATACGATCTGAACATGGTGAAAGAATTTCTCTGCCCTTAATTGGCCCAGTCCGATACCATCAAGTCCGTCATCTAAAAGATCAATAACCACATGGCCCTCACCACCACATCACTCCATTTCCTGAATGTACGCAACTACTTAGCTCCAAATTATAGCTATGATCAGTGGGTGAAGGCCTATGACTGTGCACAAACCAAAGGGAGGTTCCCTTACACCTATATGTCAACGCTCGACCGCTTGGAGGAAACACAGTTACCACCCTGGGACGCTTTCTTCGTCGATCTGAAGCAAGTGGAATGTTCGGAAGACACGTACCGGGAACTACAGCAGGTATGGAACGACCAACATATGCAGAACTTGCGAGATTTCCTGGTGTATTATAACAACTTAGATGTGGTTCCATTCCTCGAAGCGGCCGAGAAAATGGCCCAACTCTTTCGGGATCAAGATTGTTCCACGTACTTTTCACTCATTCAACAAGAAGGCGAGGACATGTATGATTGTTTAAAGCAGAACATCGTCGGCGGACCCAGCCTTATTTTTCATAGTTATCACGAGAAGTATGTCACCACCCTTTCAGGTGGGAAACCCTGTGCCAAAATCATTGGATTCGACGCCAATGCCCTGTATCTGTGGTCTCTCACTCAACCCATGCCCAGTGGTCATTATACGCGCAGGTTGGCGGAAGGTCAGCATTTGCGACCTCAACGTACGCCGTACAAGCATCTGGCTGACCAGTGGTTGGACTGGGAAGCCGATCGACGGGGAATTTCTATACGACACCAAACCAACGCCACAGAGAAGCGGATAGGGGATCGTCAACTCCCCTTCGATGGGTTTGCTACACTCCACATTAAACCCACCGTATTCCAATTTTACGGGTGTTACTAGCACGGCCACCAATGCCATTTCAGCGCTGGCCGCTTCAACGAACGACGTGGAAAATCGGCAGAAGAACTACGGGCAGAAGTGGTGGAGAACGGGGATTACGTGAAAGCGATGGGGTACCAGCTCATCGAAATGTGGGAGTGTGAATTTCACACCATGTGCCAGGCCCTCCTATACTTACGTCGCTTCCTTTAAGCGCGAGAGTACCCCCTCAGTCGCCGGCGACTTCTCACCCAGCCACAGATTTTCGACACCGTTCGTTCCGGGGACCTCTACGGCTTTGTAGAATGCGATCTGCATGTTCCCGACAACCTCAAGCCACTATTCGCCCAATGCCCACCCATCTTTAAAAACACGCTGGTGAGTCGGGACGACATTGGAGACACCATGGGCGCCTATGCAGAGCAACACGAATGCCTGTCTCGTCCTCGTCGGATGCTGATCGGGAGCATGTGGGGAGAAAAAACCTTGCTGGGTACCCCTCTGCTACAGCGGTACATGAGCCACGGGCTCGAAGTGACGCGAGTGTACCAAGTCCTACAGTATGCGTACCGAACGACTGTTTTGCGGGGCATGCCGACATCGTGACGTCTGGCCGTCGTCAAGGCGATAAAGATCCCAGTCAGTCCATTATCGGCGAATCCTGGAAACTCACGGGCAATGGCTACTATGGAAAAACGGTCACCAACCAAGACAAGCACGTCAACGTGAATATCTGCACTACTTCACAAGCGAGCAAAAAGATCAACTCGCCTCTGTTTCGGTCCGTGGACGTCATCGATGATGATACGTATGAAGTCAGTTCAGCCAAGAAGACCATTCGTTACAACCTCCCGCTCCAAATTGGATGTATGGTATACCAGGTGAGCAAGCTGAGGATGCTGCAAGTTTTATATGATTTCATGGCGGTGTATTTCAATCTATCAGACTGGCAACTCATGGAGATGGACACGGACTCTGCCTACATGGCCGTCTCTAATGCGGATTGGGAGTCACTCGTCAACCCCGAATTACGTGCGCAGTATGAGGCGGAACGGGACCAGTGGCTACCTCGACGCGACCATTACCAGTACGACAAGCGGACGCCGGGTCTCTTCAAGTTAGAGTGGAGTGGAGATGCCATGATCGCCCTGTCGTGCAAGACGTACTATTGTTACGGTGGCGATGGAAACAACAAGTTTAGTTGCAAGCGCGTCAACCGACGTGACCCTGCCATCGACAAAGCCCTCTACCTGGGCGTGCTGCAAAGCCAGGCCAGTGCGAGTGGCACTAACAGAAGATTCCGGGTCGTCAGCCACCAGATGCGGACGTACATCCAGAAACGAGATGCCTTCACATTTTTCTACCCGAAACGGATAGTCCTTCCCGATGGAGTCAGTACCACCTGCCTGGACTTGTGAAACTATGACTTTGGATAGTACGAGTTTAACTAGTACTGTAAAAATAACGTACACCTGTAAAAGTCGGGATGGTCGAGTGGTCTAAGGCGCCAGTTAAAAGGGCTGGCGCAATGCAGGTGGTGGGTTCGAATCCGACGCTCTGACAGTGTTGCCCACACCACCTTATGAAATTTGAGGTCTTTAAGACGACAGGGCTTGTGCGCGTGTGATCTTTAAGATGTTGTAACGCGAAGTCGTCTCAAGACACAGGGATGGTGTTCATAAAACCTAAACAATAATAGTTTCCAAGGTCCGGCTTCTGAGATTTCTCGAAGTCTTGACAACCTCTTTAAATGAGAGAGGATACAACGAAAACAAAGTTCAATGTCTGTTGAATATTAAGCCGATTTATTGTAAATTCATTCCACCTAACTTAGGAATGACCGGCATCATTTGGCAGGCAGACTAGCACAACTTCATCAACATCAGACAATTCTGTAAACAGTCACTTCGGAACTGGAGATAGCAATAACCATTATCGGAGACATGAGCCTCTGTGAGACCTGACGGTTTAGCCATCAGGGAGACCTGGTGTTACTAGTCTGGCTATATGTGCCGTTCATTCCGTTATATTCAATGCTAGACGTACAATGACAATTTAACCCGACATAAATGTCCTTACAAATTCAGTACAATTATGACAGACAGATCGCAAATCTGTCGTATATAAATTCATTCGTCAAAACCAAGGTTAACGAAGGTTAACTCATTACCCTTACATAAGCAGTTTCCATGTTATCTGTATAAATTTGAACTTACATAAATGATTCTCACAAATAATTGTGTTTACAATAACCGACCTGAAGGGTCACGGAATAGTATTTCGGAAATAGCTTTGTCAAAACACATCACAATATCAAGGTTTGCATGCACATATGGTGGTCAAGAATCGACATCTTACATATCATCCAACAATGGAAGATGAAAAATACGAACGAAGATCGTTTATTCATCTCAAAGTATAAACACAAAATGCGTAAGGCAGGAAGAATAATAGCAAAACGTGAAAGAATAGTCCATTATGAATAGCCAAGGTCGTTATCAGAAATATCGGTCGAATACCAGAAACAATTTATTCAATTACCGTAGTCCATATTCATTGCGTAAGGTCATAAGGCCATATTTACTATCATTTCTCAATGAAAGTACCCTAGGTATGTGGGACACGTGCCAGTCACTGACAAGTGTGGACATGTCAAAACAATGTGCTTAAAACATGGCGCAAATATCAAAACAATTGCTGGAAAATTCATCCATTAGCTTCAAATCCAAAATAGTTTATCAACACATTAGATGTTCATGAAAATGAAAACAAATAACATTTATCTGTATCAAAATGTCAAAACGCCAACCTACATGCAAGATAATGTCAGAACAGTGAAACAAGAAATAAGCAAAAAAAAATACAATAATAAGAAGACAAGAAATGGTGCTAGAACCTGCGTGAATGATCAGTTCAACAGCCACTAATACACCAAAACTTGACCTCAAGTGAGAGTACGTTTCTCTGCAGAAAACGCACACCCACTGGCAAGAGTGATAAAAGAAAGGAAAACAAAAACAAAAACATTACAAAGGAGTATACAAAGTTGGAAAAACATAATCGCGTGAAGCAGTCTCCGGAAGACTGCCCAGTGGCAGGTCATGCATTACAATGTCACCAAGTGAAACAAAATTTGAGAACAATAGCCATACAGATTACAATGTGTGCAAAAGATATATAAAAGCGCGATAAGGGTCCCAAGCAAATCCATGGTTAAAGAAATACATGTCAAAATGTCATTCACTGACACGTCAATTATCATATTCAATGCCTGTCAAGAAGTGGCATTCAAACGGCAATAATTCTGGGAACGTTCAAGTGGCTGCGAATGGCATTGTTAGGCATTTGAATCCTATCTGCAAGATATGCGAATTCTTCAGACTAGAGAGTATCAGACTCTATGTTCCAGCCTACACCAATAAGAACATACTTATTCCAAAACAGAATTAACACACCATTTCATTGCAAGAAAAACTATGATGTCAGAGAAAGGATTCACACGGGGAAACTCGATCAGTAATGACAAAAGTATCTTGCACTAAATGACAACGCATATTATCCAATTCATACCACTACAGGGCATCTCAATATTATTGCAACAAAAATATTCACCACAGACACAATTATTCTGTGGTTATGTCTCAAACAGTCTTCCATAACTGTCACCAAGTATCGGATTTCTCTGGCATCGCCTGTGCTAGTGTAATATACGGTACTCCATCCGCAAAGGTTAACATTTGGACCTTACGTGTTACTCACAATGAAAGCTAGAAATTTATGGTTGACTTGGACACAATTTGTACCGAGCTTAACGAAGTTGTCAATACGTGTTAATTGACACCAATTTGTCATCCAACATCTTAGACTTATATCTGAGGATCCAAACAACAATACAAAAAACAAATAACCAAATATCCAGGCTTCTATGGCCTAGCTAATCAGGAATTGTGGGAGCACATCAGCCAACACCCACCGGGCTTCCACAGCCTATTCCAAGCATTCATATGCTACAAACACTAGTACGTGCATGTACTCAGTGTATCTTAGGACCTGTCAATCATGTACGCGATAATTTTAGTTCCATTTAGCCAATATTGCGTTAAGTGTTTTAGCTTACCAGCTTACACTATTATGGCAACTAATCGCGATAAACGTCCTAATAAAAAATATCATTGTGGAACCACATCACAATATTATCGTACAAAGGTCAAAGGCTAGATTTATCAATCTGCAACTCACTAAATTTATCAGTCACAAAGGAATTCATGCAATCTACCAGTTTCACCATTGCTTCATCAACTCCACCGGGCATGCAGTATTATCAATAATAAACAATACATGCACAATATACGAGATATGTCGAGTTCATATAAGGCATGATTATGGCACATATAACATGGTCGTTCAAGGGAGAGAGAGAAAGTTAAGGGTTAAACCTCGCGTTCAATACATGCTTACCAACCTGTCTGAGGATTCAGTCCAGAATGTTCCAAGAAAGTTACAAGAACACAATGTCTTAGAGTTCTTAGGGCATGACCCATTTCTGTAAATTACACACTGTTCATCACACGCACTATTGTCAATCAGTGGGAACTTCACAACGTCAGGCAGAAAGTCCAGGGAAGTCCAGGCAGATAACATACCACAACACAGTTATGTTTTCAATCACTACGGCCATTTACAAGGCTCTGTTAAGTAGAACGAATCAAACTGTACCTGTATATATTGTTTCCACGGAATGGACTCGTTCCAGAGGTTTCTGGCACACGCTGTCACGTCACCAAGGAAGAGGACAAACATGTTGCTGTTATAGGAAGGAACAGTGTTTGGGTCGAAATTTTATCACTAAGATGGACATCACTCATGGCAGTTCTGGACATCAGTTTGGAATTCCATCCAGTCAGAATTACAAGGCAGTTCAAGGAGGCGTTGAACAGGGTCGCACATTTCACAATGGTAAAAAAACAAGGGCACCAAATGTTTTCGTCAGTCACCGTCCCCGTCTGGGTGACTTAATTACCGTCTGCTATACTTCAGCAGGTGCAAAAAGGAAGGAAGGTTCTTTACCTGTTCTCTTTGTAATTGAAGATTGTCCTTGGCCTGAATATCAGTTCACAAATTGCCTACAAGTTTCGTGATGCCTTGAGCAATGGTCTGGAGCTCCTGCAGTTTTTCTGGCTCAGCCATTTTGTCCAAAAATTAGTACTCGCAGTGTCCTCGGTCGATCGTCTCATGATCTTGTAGTTGTATCCAAAAGACAATTGTCTTTATCCGAAAGCAACGCTCGCCATTATGAAATTTGAGGTCTTTAAGATGACAGGGCTTGTGCGCGTGTGATCTTTAAGATGTTGTAACGCGAAGTCACAAGGATGGTCTTCATAAAACCTAAACAATAATAGTTTCCAAGGTCCGGCTTCTGAGATTTCTCGAAGTCTTGACAACCTCTTTAAATGAGAGAGGATACAACGAAAACGAAGTTCAATGTCTGTTGAATATTAAGCCGATTTATTGTAAATTCATTCCACCTAACTTAGGAATGACCGGTATCATTTGGCAGGCAGACTAGCACAACTTCATCAACATCAGAAAATTCTGTAAACAGTCACTTCGGAACTGGAGATAGCAATAACCATTCTCGGAGACATGAGCCTCTGTGAGACCTGACGGTTTAACCATCAGGGAGACCTGGTGTTACTAGTCTGACTATATGTGCCGTTCATTCCGATATATACAATGCTAGACGTACAATGTCAATTTAACCCGACATAAATGTCCTTACAAATTCAGTACAATTATGACAGACAGATCGCAAATCGGTCGCATTACATAAATTCATTCGTCAAAACCAAGGTTAACGAAGGTTAACTCATTACCCTTACATAAGCAGTTTCCATGTTATCTGTATAAATTTGAACTTACATAACTGATTCTCACAAATAATTGTGTTTACAATAACCGACCTGAAGGGTCACGGAATAGTATTTCGGAAATAGCTTTGTCAAAACACATCACAATATCAAGGTTTGCATGCACATATGGTGGTCAAGAATCGACATCTTACAACCTGTATTCTTTGTAACTCTACTGTATTGTTCACATTCTTAGTACATATTCACCTGAATATATAAAAAGTCAAAACGTCACTTGTGTTTTCATGAATTTTTTATTGAACATCAATGAATGTCAGAATAAACGAACACTGCGCAGTGGAAATTAAGACAACCAGAGAAATGGAGCATGAACATTAAAACGAGAGGCAGCCCAGTCGTACACTAAGACATCACGATCTTCGGCTTGAAAATAATAATCAAACATCTGTACAATCGTTTGCATAGAATGTCCTCTACTCCGGACGAGTGAGATAAAACACACAGCACTGTCCGCATACACTACTCAAGGGTCCTTGTAATCTTTTAGTATTCCAACGCCAGACTGTAGTAGATTCATCCATGAACTGGGTCAAATCGGGATGCAAGTCCGTAGGAATCAAAGTGTTCTCCTTGGCCCAGGGCGTCCACGTATACAGCCACCCAATGTTCACCCGGTCGAGTACCAGGGTCTGTATTCAGAATGTAGGCCGCAGGGGTGGATGGGATGGGAAAGACATTGCGTGGAAACACACCTCGAAAGGGTACCCGGGGATCCCGCTGGAGTATGGCGATGAGCTGCTCTGTATCCATCACTCTAGCTGGCGTAGTCACACAGGACGTTTCTTTGCTGATCTACTGTGATGACGTTATCAAACTCGGCGTAGCAAATCACGTTAATGGTATGGGGTAGAGCTACCGAGAAACGCAGTTCCAACCGTAAGTTTCCTTTCTTGAGCAAGGCCAGTTGATGATCGTGTTCCAAGGTAGGGGTGAGGTCGAAGGCAAACAAAGTGTACCCACGGGCAAAGTCTCGTTGAGTGATGGTATTTCCTTCGTCCTGATTGTTTTGTCCTGTGGCTGTAAACAGGTTCAGATAGCTCTGCACATAGTGATGGTTACCAAAATCCGGTTGTAACGGCCGGGCTGGGATTTGATGCCCGGCCACGTGCAGTGCCACAAAGTTGATGTTGAAATGTTGAAAGTTGAACGGATTCTCTGTCCACTGGCCATTGAAACTGGTATTGATGACACACGCCAGGGTAAAACGTTTAGGTACATCCCCTAGAAATAAATTTTCACGATTGGCCATCATCGTACCTGCTGGCACAGAGAACACCTTGGTCTGTACGCGTCGGACGGGGTACAGAGCTGGTTTTTTCGATAAGGCTTCCATGTGACTCACCAACACTCCCTGTTGCAAATCCACCGTACGGACAAACAGGGCTGCATCTTCTATGACGATCTTGTAATTGGGGGCATCTCCATCGGACATCAAGGCGAAGGTTGGTGGGGAACGGATCAACTTGATCTTGATGGATACGCCGTTCATCATGTAGCGGTCTTGCAGGAACACGTCGGCGCTTAGTCGACCCATCATATCGACAGACCTGCTACCGGCCGTAAACTTCCTGCGATGACCGAACCCACTATTGGCAAGGGTGGTCGCATCCATTGCTCCGGGCGTATCTCTGTAGTACAGTGGGGCTGACAAGTGTTTTTTTTTTTGGCATCTTCTCCGTAAGACAACAGCGTCTCGATGTAGGCTCGGTACGGGTACGTATTGGTGGACGTACTGATCAGGCTGATATCCACCTGTTGGAACATCGAGTGCAGCCAGTGATTCACCGGGGCTACCACCGCGTCGGCCGCGATGTCCGTCCCGTCTCTGTCCACCACTTTGGCTTTCACGTAAAAGTAGGTGTGGGCTAAATCCAGGTAGGCTGTATCTTTGTTTTCAATGGTAAATTCATCGGCCCCGTTCCCGTCAGGCTAGCCAGGGGCCGATGTTCTACCCAACGACCCTCGGCGACACTGGTCTGTGTGGGTGGAATAGTCCACAAATCCAATTCACTGTTGGTAGACGGACACGACTCGGAATGAATGAATGCCATTATGCGAAGATGTCTCTCTTCTTCTTCTTCTTCTGGGGTGTGCGTCGTCGGTGTGTTGCCTTTCGAATGACTCTCCCCTGGGCCGGGGGTTGTCTTTTGAGGGCTTTGGCCATCAACACGCTGCCAGCTTCATTGGTTCGTCGTTTCAAGGCTTGTCGGGGTGCCGACCCACTCAAGACATCACCGGCGACTTGCAGTCCACTGCGTACCGCTTGTTTGCCCACCGCTTTTACTCCACGTGTCACCAGAGGTAAGAACGTTTTGACGATGCTGCCCAGTATGTTTCCCAGCCCGTGAGCTCGTTGCATGCGTGCACCGCTAAAGACCGGCCCTCCACCTCCCGTTTGTTTCTTGTAATAGTCGGCATAGCTGGCCGTATGGCACTGATAAGGCACGTACATTATACGAAGTGGGGAGAACGTACTTGTCGGAAATGAAGCGTCAGCACCAATTTCCCTCGTTCGAATGCCACCGGACGTCCCGTGTCATCTCTTATATCCACCGTGATCGTGTTGATATCGGTGTGTCGTACGGGTAGGTAGAGTAGGTGGTTGAAACTCTGGGTGACTTGACCTCCATACTTCTTTCTAATGGGGACCACCCGTAACAGAGTAACAGAGGTGTGTTGACATCTCCGACAATGTGGTTGTCCACCACGTCCGAGTAGAGTCCGTACATACCCACTTTCATATCCATCGCAATTTCGGCTCTGTCGGTGGTTGGACCCGAGTAGACGGGATGAGGGAGACCTAACATTTGCTGTAGGCTAGGGCTGAGTTCGACACTCACGTTGGGGCTGAGAAGGAGACATGCCTTGTCGCTGTGTGTGTTGTAATCGAAGTCCACATGATTCTTGAAGGGATAGGATTTGACGGGTGTTGAAGTATTCGTCACCACCCGTAGAGACTTATAATGCATCAGTGTTCTCAATCCCTCCATGAACTCTTTGGGGGTATCGTATTGGCCTTCGGTTAGGGTCAGTCGAGTTACTTTGCCTTCGCAGGTCACCTCGTACCACACGTCTTTGTCTCGCACGTTGTACCACGAGTAAGTGTATTGAATATCCACGAGTCCACTTTCCCACCGTCCAGGTAAATGCAACGGTTGCAGTAACTGGGTCACGTACTTGGCCAAGGTGTTGTCAGGAAACACATCGAGCGAACTGTTACTGGGCAACGTGAGGTAAAACATGACGACTGAGCTTTTCTGCTTCCGCTCTCGGCTTTAATAGGGGTCCCAGGTCTTGGGTGCTTGTAGCCGCCGTCGTGATCGGCGCGGTGTGACCGGTCGCATCATAGATGTCGAACAGGGGTGAAAAGAACGTCCCCGCCGTGAGGGTGTTTTGTGAGGTGTCTGCGGTTGCCACTCACGCTCCCAGGTATGGGGGGTCGAGAGGGCGATTGCATCCAGGTCAAGCGTTCACGATTCCCCACCAATTCTCGAGGCACGTGTGTCTTTCAACGCCCCAGCAAAGGCTTCCCAACAAGGTGGATTAGAGTGTTTGCGAGAACGCACCGTATCGTTGATCAGATCGGTGATATGAGACCCCGGGACCACTTGGTTTCGAATAAGCAGCTCCCCCTGGTTGGTCCAACCCATATCAGGATTCTGTTTCACCCGGTCCAACAATAAACGGGCCTTGGTCTTGAACGCCTTAGGGACACTGGCCAACACTTCATCTTCGAGCTGAGGTGAGGAGGATGAGGGGGGTGGTGGTGGTGGTGTTGGTAGTGTGGGTAGTGGTGTTGAACTACCCCTATATTGATCTATAAACGTCTTGTACCGGTTCAGCGTCTGATGGTAGAGTTGAATTGTCTCGTGATCGGGCAGTCGGCGTTGAAGTATGCTATTCATCTCTTCAGCGAGGGACTGCAGTTGTTGTACCGTGGCAGGGACATGGTAGGGTGATTGCAAAATTTGTAACAGTCGAGGTTCGACCAGCATCATTTTTTTCGTATGTTCCATGTTAGCGTACCAAGATGGACCCTACTAACGGTCCCAGTACGGAGGCTGCTAATGGAGCGAGTGGTGCCCCCAGAAATCCAACTCGCTGTACCATCTGTTTCTTTTTCTTTAAACTCGTCTTCTTCACCAGCGTTCGGAGACCCGTCTTGTGCCGTTGCAATTTCCCTTTCTGCAGAGGACTGAGGGGAACATTCCCTTTTAACACATTATGAGCGACTTCATACAAGCACCGTACCAATCCCGCGTCCGCTCCGCGCACCAGGTCTCGGACCACCTCCGGTGGCGCACTGCGTAACATGCGGAGCGCCGGCGCGTGCTTCCGTATCCGCGCAGACATGATGAGAAAGTGAATGGTTTGAAGTCCACTCTTGTTCTTTTATTTGGGTGTGTACACCGTATGGAACTCTCCGGGAAAAATGTGGGTCCGCAATCGAAGTGCCGAAGGTGTCCCTTGTTTCAAGTCGATGAGCAGGTAGCTGTGGGCCCCCTGGTGGCATCTTCAAAGGCTTCCCGAATAAAGGCCGTGCTTTTAGGGTACATCTGTTTCGCCAGGTGCATAATTTGTGACGCGTCTCTGGGGGTTTTGAACAACACCACATACTGGGCATTCAAACTGATGTTCCTGTGCTCTTTGTTCTTACTGAAGAGATTTTGGACGATGTAGATGATACTCAGCCGGCGATGATGACTTCCTTTGGTAAAAAGGCGGGTCACTCGACTATCCGTTTCGGCCATCAGATCATCCACGACCATCAACGTGTCTTCTGGGGTATCCTCTGGGGGTAATCCTTCCACCAAGGTGAGTCCAGGCCTCCGTGCCAGTTCCTCGTACGCAGGCTGCCAAGCTCCATAACACCAAAGGATGCGGGCCACGGGAGGAGAAATGAGGGCTGGCTCCCCGATGAGACCTTGAACGAAGTGTGTTTTTCCCGAACCGGTCGGTCCAGCGATGAGACACGTAAAAAGATGCTGCCACAGTGGATCCATGCACACTAGTTATTTGGTGTTTTGGGCTAAGCGTTCAGAGGCCCACCACCGTTGTCGCGGATCCCACCGAGGGTCGTAATCCGGGGGGTACCGTTGACGTGGTAATCGTGGTACAAGACCTACTACAGGGTGAACAGTGTCGGTGCGATCGTCAGTGGTACCCTGCTGAATGGTGGTGTGGTGGTGGTGGTAAGTGCTCCCGGAGCTCCCCTCGTGATGGGTGTATCCTTCGTGAGTAGAGTAGTGGTTGCGATGGTCGGTGGTACCCTGCTGAAGATTGACGGAGGTGTGGTGGGTGGTGCTCCCGGAGCTTCCCTCGTGATGTTCTTCTTACCAGTAGTGGTAGGTGCTTGGAAGATGATGATGTTGTTGTTGTTGTTGGTAGCGTATTGAAGTTGGAGTGAGGGAATGACGGGTGGGGATGAGATGGTGGGTAGGCAGGATATCAGGTACGCCAGGTCGTAGAAGACACCTCCAAACAAGACACCCAGAAGCGCTAGTATACACACGACAGTACCGACTTGTCCTTTTCGAGTACGCAGCAGTAAAGGAAGTTGTGCACTATCCATGGTACAACCCTAGACTGAAAGCTGTAGGAGACGTGAGGTAGAATTTATATCCGTTTCATATCACGGGCTGAGACCCAGGAATTAAACGAACTGGGCCAACCTTGCCATCTGACGAAATGATAGGGAATGCCACGTCGACGTTCCGTTTTCAAAATCTCCTCCACCGTGTAGTAGTCTTTCTGTGTTTTTACGACCGGTTGTAATTCTGCCTAGTAAAACGTGCCTTGCAGTGTTTCTCCATGTAGATCTTCCAGTTGATATACGTGTGGGTTTCGGGGACTATGGCGAGCAATGACAAAATGCTCATCACTCCAGTTGGGCAAGTAACTATTCTCAAATTGACCTTTGATTTTACTGATCCGTACTACATCTCTGCGTTTGTAACGGGGTGAAGACCCTTCTTCAGGGGTGAGTAGAGCGAACGGCGCACTTGATGTTTGTTGCGTTCCGTCACATCGATGGGCGCGCGTTGGATACTGCGATGATAGGCTCGATTGTACCCTCGAACCAGTTGAGGTAGCACATCGATGTACCGTCGGGTGTTTTTGGCTGTAAAATACTTGTACATCCGACCTTTCAAGGTCCGATTAAACCGTTCCACCACAGAGGCTTGGGTTTCGTTGTACGTATGGAAGAAAAACACCTTCTGTTTCTTGAGAAAGGCTTGAAAGTGTGGGTTGAGAAATTATGTGCCTTCATCCGTTTGCAAATAGAGGGGTTTGCGACCTGTCTTGAAAATCTTCCGGAACGCCTGTACAAGATTCTCCCCTGTTTTGGTCCGGATGGGTACCACCCATGCGACCTTGGATAAAATATCGATACAGGTAAACATGTATCGATGCCCATCATTGTGGGCAGCAAATCGACTCATATCGACCAAGTGTGCCTGCCATTGTGCGTCTATGCCTCCTACGATGACTCGATTACGGCGAAAATGCCGTCGGGCTGCTCGATGTAAGCTATAAGTGTCTTGGATTTTTAACCATTCGTGAACTTCAGCTCAACTGATGCCTTGGGATTGTGCAGCTCGAGCGAGCGCTCCCAGAGCACTATAAGCGGCTGGACTGTCTGGGCTGTAATACAAATCCGTTAACACCTTATCCACATGTTTTGTACCCTTATCCTTCCGGGTCTCCCTACGGGTGTCCCTCGGTGTGTCCCACCGGGTTCGCTTCATGATGCGACTGACGCTCTAGACTGTGTGGCCCCTATAGATATAGTACATCATCGACAATGGGGACTACTTGTTCCAAAGCCGTCCATAGATCGGGGTCCAGGGTAAAACCACCTCCGTTCAGACAGATGAGTCGAGCGAAAAAGGCACCGTGGAAAATGTAGACGTCGTCACACAGGTGAATGCTATCGCCGTCCAGGTCACCAAACAACACGCGTCTCAAGGTGGTCCATCCTTCCCGTGACAAAGAGAGGTGCGCTTTGGGTTCAGGCGTACAGCAACACATAACCCCGTTATCGATGAGGTCCACTCGTTTGGAGTACAACAATAGGGCGCAGCCAGGTGTAAGCCTGCGGTTAGCCACAGTCCCTTCTTTCACTTCGGGGTGCAGTAAGTCATCCACCTCGGGGAGTACATCTTTCAGTGCCATCCATAAGGGTGGGCAGAGTGTGATATGGGTACCTCCACGCTGTTCCAACCGGGGGTAAAAGGAATCCTCTCCACCAGTGCGTATGTGCACACCGATTCCCACGTGCACGTGCGAGCTCTTTTCCCTGTAACAATCGTGTCAATAGAGTCCAGCCTGATAGCGATAACAAAATCTTGACCTTCCGTGGTTCTTCTTGGACCAGCTCCAGGTGATCGTCATTGACGATGAGGTAGACGTCGGGCGTCAGTTGGAATAACGCAAGCTCTGTTCCGCTCGCTGCCATGGTGGTGAATGAAAAGAAATGGCTAGAGAGGCCTGTCTATATAGAGTAGTACAGGATGAGGGGCAATAGGGCTCGAAATGCACTTGTACACCGTGTGAGTCAATAGTTGCTGCGCATTGCCCCGCAAGGTCAGTAGGGCTCGAAGTGCACTTTTATACTACTCCGTGCGACTCAATACTGTTACACTGCGCCGTTTTAAGGTTCGAAATGCGCTTTTCTACTACTACACCCATTGCTCCTCGCCCTTCGTGAAAGTCCGTCATGATTCGGTGGTGAAATGTTATTTGTATAGGAATTCGTTTAACCTAGGATTTCCGTAGTCATAGCTTGAGCACGAAAAGAGGATTGTAAATTAACTCAGGAAGAATTCCCTCCATTTAGAACCAATGGCAAGTCGATCATTCAACCAATGACTAACTCTTTTAGACAGCCAATCGACATCATCCTGGGTTATTGTATGGGACTTCATTTTAACCTAGGAAATTGCTATTGAAAGCTTGGTAGGTTTCTGGCGTTTTGTCAGTGCACGTTATTGGACCAATCAGAAGCCATTATTTCAACCAATAGATTTGCCCGAAGAAGAGTCAATCGATGAGGTTCGCGCATTTTAGACAGCCAATCGAGCACGTCTCAGACTGGCATAAAGGCCATGAGTAAGGCGTGGGGGCATCGCATTCTATCACATTCTTTCAAGCTGAGAAGACCGTATTATCACAAGCAAGAAAATGAGTCGGGTTGCAAAGATGGCAACGACCAAAGGTGCGGCGAGATGGGCGAAAGAGAGGAGAGAAAGAACAGCGCTGGCCAAAGCGGCCAAAGCCTTCTGGCTGGAGGAAATTAAAAAATGGACCCGGGAGAACACCATTATAACACCGCTCTCCTGGGCCGACCATCATCTAGTGACCAGAGCGCCGGCCGATTTGGAGGGGCGAGACTGGTTGGACGCCCTAGAGGATGTGCTACAACAGTCCCAACCAGTCGTCTCCGAATTTATAGACGTCGACGCTCTGGAACAAGCCCAGGTAGCTCCACACCAACAACAACAGGGGGACCAACAACAGCCCGGGGGCAAATAGGCAAGCCCCCTTCCTGAGACAACAGGATAAAAAACATTCCAACGGCCCTTTTCAGGGCCAACCCTGTCCTTCGAAAGGGGACTTTTTAATCATGCACATTTCAATTTAACATCAGGGGCTACATGTCAATCTCCTCTATGCTTACCAATCTCTACCTCCTCACTCCAAAAAATTACCCTAAAGTTCCTTTTCAGGGCCAACCCAATCCTTCTGCCGTCCTCCATATTCGATGATGATTGCCAATCTCCAGCACCTCACAAAATACACATTCAAATAGAGTGCATTCTATGGCAATCCCAACACCTCATTACCCTCAAAGTGTGCCATGACCCATGTGCTAATTTACGACCGTGTGGGCAGAGACGTTTACACTCGGCTTTTTCCGGGACTACTCGGTGTATCTATTAGACTAGTATATTACTGTGTAACTTACATTCATACTAATAGTGGGTGGGAGGTAGTGTTAGTAGGAAGTTCCCATTCACTAGGTGTTATTTACCTAAGTGTATGCAAGGTGTAGGAGCTTGTGTTGTGCTTTTTAGCTAGAACGCTCCTCTTTCGGGAGGTGTTGCGTGGCCCTGATAAGGGCCGGTGAGTTGTAATGATTACAACGATTGGAGCAGTTGTCTCTTGGCGCATATTGGACATCTCAGCGGGACGAGTGCACACGAGATGGATATGCAACTGGACGTAGGACTTGCTCTCCCTGCAAGTTTGGCCATACAGGAGGTACATAACGCTTGGTGTCCACAGGGAAATAAGGCGGATTTGGCGTAGTGGGTAAAACATTTGACACATGGTAATTGCTTTACCACCTCCAATGTTGTGTCCATCTGCAGTCTTGTTATTTCCGTGCAGTAGTCGTCAAGATATTGCTGCTGTTGCTCCTGCTGCGGCACTTTCGTCAAATGACCCTCTACCGTCTGTTCTTTGTCTTCTCCTTTTACTTCTTCTCTCAACAGATTGTCTATAATCTCTTCCAGCCAACCCTCGTTGGTACTATTGTCTTGTGTGGTCACTTCGATATCGATGAATTCACCTGTTGCATCGTCAAGATATTGCTGGTGTTGTTGCGAAACTTCGATGAATTCACCCGTTGCTGCATGTTGAAGAGTACACGTCTAGCATCAGTCATGATGTGGTTGGAATGAATGTTTGTAGCATACGACCGACAGCCCGCTTTTATACTCTACCGTAGAGAACCCGGCTGAGTGCGCGCGGACGTCAGCGAAGTCTGTCTGGACATCATGGCCAGATAGACAAAATGATCTGTGCTTTCTGCAAGATTTGGAAGGGGTTTAAATTTTTAATAAACGAGTTGAGGTCTAAAACAACTTTAAATTTATACCTTGGCATGTTATCGTGCAACCCTGAAAATTTCATAGGGCTATCGGCTGCATAAATATATTATTGTTTTTCATTTTCCATGTTTCAAAGTCCCAATTTCACCTGCACGGCTGTGTTAAAGGTACGGTAAAATAAATGGGCTTACGTCTCTTAAAACACTTTAGGTTTCCACCTTACCACGTTAGTGTGTAATTCAAAAAAAATTCGGGAGGTTTATAGATGGGGAAATGTGATTTTTTTTTGCTTCCAACCCTCTAGTGTGAAAACAACCATTGACACCCATAGCTGTATTCGGTCCCGTACTCTACAACACATATAAGGGAAGTGGGAAGAGGTGCCGACATACTGACAGAGCTACATGACTTCATAGTATAGTCTTCCGGTTAACCTATTCTAAAGCACAAACCAAGAATCTAACGATTCGTGATATGTGTTGTATCTCAGGTACGCTTTTATTGTACCTGTTCATGTGGCAACTTGGATGATATGACCACACGGCCCCTAGCACCGTCTAAACGCTGGTGAGATTTTTTCCATCACGGGACGATCACGTGAACACTCTCGTTTATTAAAAATTTAGCCCGCTTCCAAATCTTGCAGAGAGCACAGACCATTTTGTCTTTCTGGCCATGATGTCCAGATAGACTTTGCTGACGTCCGCGCGCACTCAGCCGGGTTCTCTACGGTAGAGTATAAAAAGCGGGCTGTCCGTCGTCTGCTACACACATTCATTCCAACCGCATCATGGCTGCTAGACGTGCACTGTTCAACGCAATGAACACGGGAGAGACTGATGAAGCTTTGGCGAGTGAACTAAGCGATAACGCTTTGAGGGAGCAGGCTGAAGCTATAAGAGATCGAGCCAGGGCGCATGGACTACCAGATCCTAGACTGATGAATCGGGTACTCACTCGGGAGACTGCGGGAGAATTGAGGGCGCAGGCCAGACGACAAGATATAGGGATAGCCGACACTCTGGATGCGGACGACGATGATGATATTACAGACATAGAAGAAGACGAAGAAGATGTACAGACGTCACGTCTTCCACAAATAGGGTGGTTAAACACACGCAGCCTGGGTCCACCAGCAACTACAGCTTCGGAGGCGGCGGCTACCACAACGACGGCAACCACAACGACGGCTACGCAGTCCACACCACCACCCGAGGGGACCCAGTTGGTACAGCTAAGACAACATCTTCAAGAAGTGAAAGAGGAGAAGTCTAAACTACGCCTCGGACTGGATAAAGAGATAAGGAAATCCACATGCGCTATCTGCCAGGACGCTGAGACGGCGTACGCTTTTTCCCCATGTGGACACCTAGCCGTATGTGGTCCTTGTCTTCTAAGCTTCTTAACCAATGCGGAGTGCTGCCACTGCCCAGACACAGGAGACTTTCATGTAGCTTTACGATGCCCTGTGTGTCGGGGAAACGTATGTAGAGTGAAAAGAATCTACCGGTCGTGAACTATCTGATGACCAACCCTCTGTACTTCCTAACGGCCCTTATCAGGGCCAACCCATACTCTCGAAAGAGGAGCTTTCTAACTAAAAAGCACAACACCAACTCCCACACCTTTCCCTGCATAGAGTGAACACTGACACACATTAGTTGAATTTCTATTATATTTATTAACAACACAGTAGAATGAACATAAGATTTTCACCACGGTAGGCTCTTTGTGTTAAATTTTCTAATAGCGTAATACGATGTCACCATGATGGTAGAATGAACATAGAATGAACATAGAATGAACATAGAATGTAGGAATACGGTAATGTCTGAATGTTCAATATTTAGCCAAAAAGACCTGTTTGAAATCATGTCTTTCTTGCCAGGTCATGTCTGAATGTTCAATATTTAGAATATTTAGCCAACAAGACTTGTTTGAAGTCTTCCATGTCTTTCGCGCCCTGATGTACGAATATGAAGGCCGCAATCTAGCTGCTCACGGGGAATTCTCGGTGGACAGGCCGCTTCCAATGCCTCCGCGATTTCAGTCTCGTTGATGTCGTGTAGCGCCTCAGTCATCAGCGCGTCTGGCGGTGCCACAATGCCCAGACACGTATGCATGTCTAACGACCCGTTGTTCTGACAGCCTGCACATTGTTGGATACGCTCGTTTTCAATGCGAGGTTTAAGATGATTCAGGAAGGTTTCAATGTACTTTTTATAGATATACTCAGACAGCTGGTCATACAGAGCTTCAGAAATTTCGTCTGTGAGGCCCGGAAGCTTACGCCACGCGGGCATTTGCAGGGTGACTCCCTCAGGTAAGGGAATACGCGTAGTATCTTTCTTCAACTTCCATTTACGAATATGTACCAGCAGCATGTTGTTGAACATAGAACAGGTGAGGAAGACATCGTCCCCCACACAAAATTTATTTTCGTGCCCATGGTTCTCAATGACCGCCTCGATGACTTGACTTTGTGTGTATCTCTGTACTCTTTTCCATTGCTCAAACGTCAAGGCAATATGCTTAGGTGGTTTGTCGTCCCAGGCTGATGCATTAAAGTACACTTGCTCATCTTTCACGGTTACAGTTAAATAGGGCGTGAGTTCCCAACTGTTCATCTGGGCCGCCTGGTAGGCCTGCTTGATGATGTCATTCACCTGCTCCACAGACATAGGGAGTAGCACCTCTTCCTTCGCTTGCTGAGGCTCTTGCTGAGGCTCTTGCTGAGGCATTTTTAAAGGTGTTAGTTGGGGACGGGTACGTTTGGCAGGTGGATCGGACTCTTCCTGGTCTTCCTGGGCACGTTTGCTAACTGTACTTTCTTCGGGGGTGTCTATGACTAAGGTGTGTTCCTCGGGTTGAAGTAGAGATGCTATTCCCTCATTCCCTGTCTCTCTCAGCGCCTCCAGGAAGGGCTGAAATGCTAAAGGACCTCGGCGCGGTAGAGTGTCGATGAGGGCTCTGTTTCGTGCAGTATTGGTATTCTGCGCCATGATGTCTTCTTCCATGTATGTAGTGATTACGTTTCCCACCAGAAGGAGATCACATAGTTCGGCCACATTCATCATCTCACTAATGATCTGGACACGGTGCTGCATCAGCTTAGCTCGGTCAGATGAGTCCATGGCTGTTGGCTCAGGTATGTGCTGTTCAGGCAGGTCTTCAGTAGGCTCAGACTGGGCAGGTAACTCCTCAGGTAGGGTCAGGCAGGCTCACGATGGTCAGGTAGCTTCGGTCAAGTAGGCAGGCCAATGAATGAACCAATCCCATGAAAATCCCCACTTTTATACACCACCCTGACAGACCCCGGATGCGCTTGGAAACCCGGATGTACAAGAACCCGTATGTAATGGAAAAACCCACACTACAGGTATTGGGACCCGGATATAGGTCAATACCCGGCTGTTCCCCCACCATCAATGATTGTACAAGAACCCGGATGTACAAGAACCCGTATGGAACAACATACACAGCTAAAGGACCCGGATATAGGTCAACCCTAAAATACCCGGCTGTAATTCCCCGGATGAAGAGGTCAGTACATGCATTCCTATCATTCAATATGACCGTGAACTATCACGTGATCTCCCCGTGATGGGAAAACCCCAGAACCAGTACATCCCATACAGTCATACCCAGGTCACGCCCGATTCACGCAGACCGAAAGTGACGTCATACACATGCGCACTCCCCGTGATGACCCAGAACCAAGAGACGAGGTCAAAATACTCGCTTCTGATTGGCTGACGTTTCACGATATGCAAATTTTTGAGGTCAAAGTTCAATAAGACGTGAAATCCTCGCTGTATACTACTCTTGTGGTCATTTGCCAAGACGACAGGTAGGTAGTATATTGATTCTTGTGGTCATTTGTCAAGACGACAGGTAGGTAGTATATTGATTCTTGTGGTCATTTGCCAAGACGACAGGTAGGTAGTATATTGATTCTTGTGGTCATTTGTCAAGACGACAGGTATGTAGTATATTGATTCTTGTGGTCATTTGTCAAGATGACAGGTAGGTAGTATAGTGGAAGAGTGACACCTGAACTATCATATATTATGGGTTGTCAGCTTAATCCTACCCATTGGAGATGGGTGACTTTTCAGTTTATCATATTTGGGTCATTTTGGAACTATTTGTATTCCCCCCCCCCCCCCCGCCTCAGTAGAGGATAATGGGTAAATTCAAAATGGCAACCATGTGGAGTGCCAGAAAAGTGACGTTTTCGTCTCTTTTCTTCAAAAGTACTTCCTTTCTCTGAGAAAAACTCGGCAAAGGGTATTTTAAATCACGTCAGATTAGTATTTACTCATTTATAATGCAGTTTTTGCGAAGAAAACACTTCAATAAAAAATTCGAAAAATCTGACCGAAAAATCATACAAAAAATGTCTTTTTAAATGACGTCACTGTGACGCCATCATGGCTGCCATCTTGATTTTTTTTACATTTTCTGTGCAAAACATACACACGAGAATATATATTGGGGCACTTCCGCCCTTCCCAGGCTGTGGTACACTCCAAATGGAACAGACAAGATAGGGTTAAATAACATGCTTTACGATCCAAATGAATCAATTTTACAAAATTTGACCTAATCGACACATTCTGACCCAATTACTGACCATTGAGGTCATATGTCAAGAAGCCAACCGGGTTGCTTTTAAAGAGTGGCACATAATGTTTCGAACATAACCGATTATCAGACTGTTTCCCAAATTTTTTAGCAGATTTGATCTTTCCGACGTTGGCCACCTGCCTATATTAACGTTTCTTTGCATTCGTTCATGATGTCATACGAGCTTTAGGATATAATATTGGTGGCCTACTATTATAACACCTACCGGTACGCTAGTATAATAGTCGTTCCGAAATTTGGCACAGATTGAGTAAGCAGTATTCCCTATCGGTGAGCATTTGCCTGGCATGCGAAGAAAACGTATAAGTTGCGAAAGAAATTTGTTCTCTTTCATGAGTTGAAATCAATGTGGAAGTTCAAAAGGAGCAAACATTGTGATGACGTCATCATAGCTAATTTGTATGCCAGCCATCCACTCTTACAAAGAATCTGTGGTTATAAGCCTACCTTATATGAACGACAATCGTTTAATCAATATCTCAGTTTCTCTGCATATCATAAGAGTTACTTTGAATAAGTGTACGTATGTCTAACAACACTTCGATATTCTCAGTATATGATTATCGATCTTCCTAAGATTCAGTACTGTGCCACGTCCAGGTTTGTCATTTGCCAGTATAAGCCTATAGGATCCAGATGGAAGGCCATACCTGCAATATATGAGAGTATACTCTGTCTAATCTAGACAAAATATCAACGGAAAACGACTGTTGTCCAGTCCAGGTAACAGCCTTATCCAGTAAGAACAGGAAGCAACCAACCTCTGTCCACTTAAGGTAATATAGGAACGGGCAACAGCCAGATAACTCCTGTCCACTTCAGGTAAAAATATACGAACGGGCAACAACCACATAACCTCTGTCCGTCACAGGTACCGGTACGGACCTCTGTCTACTCCTGGTAATAAACCAACGGGCAACATCTTAGCTTGCTAAGAGCATTTCACGTTTCACTTAACACTACCCTTAGCTTTTCGCTATGATTCGACGATAGTTCCCATGGCCCACAATCAAGTGGCCTGTTATTTGTTGGAATCCTGCTCGAAAGTTGTTCCCAAAGCTTGAAGTCACAAGTCACATGCCAACATGTCGCTGGGGGTCTAATAATTCCCCAGGCACCAGTCAGATTTTCGGACAGGATTCCCGGCCGCGCGCACATCGCCGGAAGTGACATCATACATAGTAAAATAGATGTTTACCGAACATTTCGGTTACTTTTCAAGTGTGCATAATACCTCTGTTGATCTAGCGTTAAAAAGAATTATCTGGCGATTATTTTCCAGGTTTATCTGAACAGAGCATATGAAAAGTAGTTCGATCATGTACAAAACTGAAGTTGTTCGGCCGGATTCAAACTGAACCGTGCGTACGTGCGTTTTCCCCTATACGTCATACCAACGTAGTGTAACGAAAGTGCAGAAATGCAAGCGACCCCCCCTTTCATAAATCACGGCTGATGTGTGACATGTGACTACAGTTGAGAACGAAAGTAACATTGTGTTTACGTGTGCGGTTCACTTACCTGATTGAATTCAACACTGGAACTTTCCTAGAACAGGCGCGGCGGAGCGACTTGAATATTGGGGGTGCCAGACGGGTGTGGGCCCTCCTTCAGAGGGGTCCGGGGGTCCTCCCCTGTAAAATTTGTAATTTTAGACTTGATTTAACGCGCTTTGGCGCTTCTGAGAACTTTCAAAGGGATAGCATATCTCGCAATAAAACCGACTCATATAAGTGCTAAAAAAAATCCAATCGGCGTTCTTTAATGATGGACATTGTGCTGTTCGTTGATTAGACAGAACGAACTTCACAGAGAAGTTGAGACATGATCGCATATTCCAGTGTTTCAAATGTAAATACGGTCAGTACTTGGGACTTCTGAAGATGTGATCGGGGGTACGGGGTGTAGGCCTACTCCCGCGGAAAATTTTGGAATTTCAGACGGTTCTCTACACATATCTGACCCATTTCAAGGCACGTCAGTTACAATTATTGGGGGCAAAGTGGTCCTTGGCCCCCGCTCTTTTCGTATTGCGCCTGTACAATGAACTACAATGATCCAGGAGACAGACAATGCTTCGAAATCACGGTAAAATTACCTCAAACGACCAGTTGAGACGGCGGAATGAACCATGGTAAATTAACTTGAGAGAGTTGGAGCCTGAGATTTACCAGTTAAGTCCGTTATGAATTATAGCTTGGTCCTCTATAGCCATATTTTCTCAGCGAAGTCCAGATAAACGGACCGAGGAGTGTTTTAAAATGAAATAAAAGAGAGCGCTGTTTGTTGACGTGTGTTTCTACCTTTATACGCAGAAGAGCCGTAGGCCTATATAAGACTTGTTTCCGCTAAAACGAGGCAGTCTACCAGAAATCTCAAGGTGAGAAGACGGCAAATTGTATTGGGGTTAAGAAATATTACGAAAGGCCGCCACTGGGCCGGAGAAGAGCCGTGACCAGGCCGCCGAATTTCTGCCGCCGCCGAATTGGAGAAGAGCCGCCAAATTTAATAGCACACATTGACAAGTCCGGGCTACGTTTACTTTAATCCTATCTCTACCTGACTCGACCGTATTGCACAGTCGTGCGGGTTTAGCTCTGGGGTTTATAGTATCGATGTAGCTGTAGCCGGTAGGGGATGCACTTCCCTGTGAAGAGGTTGCAGTTATACTAAATCAATCACAGATCCTATATAAACAATTACCCATCACACATTTACTTATATCCACTACCTACCGGCTTAAGGCTAGAGGTTGAAACACATCCAGGCTTACACTCCCAACCTACCGGCTCAAGGTTGATATTCATACCTATTAACAATACTGTGTTAACAATACTGGGTTACGGCTAGAGTCTATCCATTCACAAACCCATATGCATACAGTCTTACATAACCCTGTACATACGTTATACATTTCACGGTCAATCATTTATTAATACTGTTCCATACAGTAGTAGTAAAAGGGGGATCCTAGACCAGGTGCCGTTCCATTGCGGATGACCATACAGTAGTAGTAAAAGAGGGTTCCTATGCCAGGTGACCAGCTATTGGAGATGTCCATACAGTAGTGAGAAAAGAGGGTTACTAGACCACGTGCCTACCCATCCACCGTGCGCTATCGACGTGGACCCTGTAGCCGTGAACTCTAGCCTTGACGATTCGTCCTTGGAGCCGGGCCTCGAAGTGAGTCGCCGTGAGCGGGGTCGCTGAAGCCTGGGGCTTTATTCGTACGAGGAGTGCCGTCTGCTGCTGTGGTCAGCCGTGCAGTTGTTTAGTCCTGCGGTGTTACAGAGAGACGGGCCGGTGCCGTGGAAGCCTTTGTACTGTGAGAGTACTGTCGTGCCCAGGCCGTCCACATTCATTGACAGTTACCAACGCTTGGAGAGGCCAGGTCGTGTAAGACGAGACACGACGAAGACGAGAAGTCCATACAGCCCGAGCGTAGAGGAAACCAGGGGAAGGAAGATAGACTCGGGGCTTAACTTCGGAGGTGCCAGGTCGTGTAAGACGAGACACGACGTACGACGTAAAGTCCATCCATACGGGAGTGGACGAAGACCATGGGAAAGAAGATAGACGCTGGACCCAACCACGAAGGAACCGGTCGTGACCTGACTGTGGCTGTGACCAGGCCTGATCGTGACTTAGATAGGGCTTCCGCGATATTCTGTATATATCTTTCAATTGTATTGGACTTCCGGTTAAAGATAACTATAAGAGCACAGGTAAACGTAATTTGTAGATCAGGGATCTTCTTTTCAGGAAATGTACGCTACCGCGATCTGAATTCTGTATACGTGCTCAAAGAATTATATGTCAATATTGAATTAATTTACTTTGGTTGTCATCACAGGTATTTCTTTCCAACATCCTCGATCCAGACAAGGTGACAGGTTGAATCGAACTCCCTCGTTGGCCAAGATCAGTGCACGAGTGCGTTCCCGGTATTAGCCTGACAGTTTGTCTTGGGGACCTTGCGCACTCTCTTGTGGATCTGAAACATCACTCGGTAGAAGAAGTAGTACGATAACGTTTCAGTAGTAAAGGTCAACTTCCGCTATCGGAGACAGGGATGTTAATGAGCCTGTGAAATGCCCGCCCTATTTAAACGAGCCAATGAGCCAATCTGCATTTAAATATTTTGACCTGGGCATCTCAGACATCAGACATGTTAATTTAACTTGAGTGCACGAGGCGCAAGACTGGGGGATTCTACGCGAGATCAAAACGAAGTTGTGCGAATTAGCTATTTTATTTCTCACTTTAATGGATCATGCTTCTTTGGGGTTTTTTCTGAAGAAAAATCATATTACAAAAGGCCTAACATATTTGAAAAAATATAATCGGCGGTAGTTTACAGGAAAATGATATGCTTTTTACTTTTTGATGGGGGCACTTCAAGGCCCACCAAGGGATCATTTCAATCGATCGCTTTCTGGAAGTGTGTCTTCGTTTTATGAATATAATTGCGCCGATGTCGGATATCACGGGATCAATCGAATGTGACCATTTGCGAAACGCCCTAATATAGGTCTACTCGGATATCACCCGTTACCGCAAGGCTACGAGCAGAAGTTTCTACGTATGATCGTGCCATGCATTCGGTTGATGGCGGACAACAGCCAGATAATCTCTGTCGACTTAAGGTAATACTAGTTTATGAATGACCAAAAATCCGATTGCCTTTGTCCACTCCAGGTAAACTGCGAAGGCGCAAAATGGCCAGATAATCTTTGTCGACGGTCCAGGTTTATATAGTATACGAACGGGCAACAACCAGGTAGCCTCTGTCCACTCCAGGTAATGTACGAACGGGCAAAACAGCCAGAATTCCTCAATCGACGGTCCAGGTACATGTAATATACCGTACGAACGGCCAACAACCAGATAACCTCTGCCTACTCCAGGTAATATACGAACGGCCAATCTCTGTCGACGATCCAGGTGTAATATACGAACGGGCAACAAGCAGATAACTTCTGTCCACTTCAGGTAATATACGAATGGCCAACAACCAGATAAACTTTGTCCACTCCAGGTAATATAGGAAGGGGCAAAATGGCCAGATAATCTCTGTCGAGGGTCCAGGTACATGTAATATACCAACGGGCAGCAACCACAAAACCTCTCCACTCCAAGTAATAGTATACGAACAGGCAGCAGCCAGATAATCTCTGTCAGCTGTCCTCGTAATACACGAACGGTCAACAGCCAGATAGCCTTTGTCCATACACTACGTTCAGTCCACGTATAGCTAAATAACATATAGCCCTCACGAGTATGAGGGCTATATATTATTTAGCTATCCAGGTAATGTACAAGCTGCCAACAACCAAGGTCGGTGGTCCTTGTTCGGTCCAGGTAAATTAGTGTAGGCCTATAAATGGATAAGAGATAGATACCTACAACCTATGTCCAGTTCAGGACGCTGATGTATAAATGGGCAAAAACAAAACAACTGAAAACAGGTAACCTCTGTCTGTCCGGTCCAGGTAATCTAGGGCCTATATTTCGACACAGTGGCTCGTTACCGTTGTTAATTGGCTAATTATGTTGATTGGTGGGGGATCAAAGATCAAAGTCGTAAAGAAAAGGGGATCGTTACCCTCGGAGGTGACGTCATCGCTCGCATGCGCACGCACCTGTGGTGCATCCTGTCTCCTATAGCCCGTAGGGCATAGGGTACATCAGTGTGCGGGTGCACCACAGATGCGTGCGATGACGTCCCTTCCGCGCTCGAAGAGCTCGGAGCTCTTATGTGCGCGATGTCGTCACGTCCGGCGATGTCCAGTGATGACGTCTCTGTCATCAAAAGTCAGGGACCAGTGGTCAAAATATGTGCGTGTGATTGGATGGTTGACAATGCGTAAAGGCGTTACGATAGGGCGTTAATATAAGGCGTTACGGCGCAGAGATAGGGCGTTAATGCGTCGAGACGGGCGTTAAGGCGTAACGAAGGGCGTTGACGGGCGTCACGGCATTAGTGCCAATTACGTCCCAAGGAAGTAAGGAAGAACCTACCTTTTGAGATCGTATTGAGCATGAAGCTATTATTACCCATGCTGTGGTTATCGAAGATGCTGGACAGGATAACTTACAACAGGCGTACATCCAAATGCGCTCGAACATCAAGGAAACAACCATGGCGATCTATGAAGAGTTAGCCTCCTGCTGCTTGAATGAAAGGCGACCCCATGCACAGGTCCATCATGAAAACCAAGCGTCACTTGGAATAGGATATGGGGTTACCACCCACCGAGGCTCTGAAAATGCGATCAGAATGCGCAAACAGCTATTTCAGGACATGCTGCCTCAACGGTATCCTGGACTGCCCGACGACGCTTTGGTCAAAAGCGACCCTGTCCGAAGATTGAGCCTTCTCAAAGGACGGCTTATGATTGGACAAGAGCATACGAGAATTGTAAACATACCCAACGCGGCTCCCCCAGAGTGGGTATGATTTACTGGAGAAGAGAATAAAATGATTGACCTGCCATCCCTGTTGTTGTTCTGTGATCTGTATCATGGTATTAAGACGCAAGTGGTGGACACAGGCTGATCATAATGGTGTACACACGACCGTAATAACCACTCACTCATTCACTCCCCCTCACTCACTCTTTCTCACTCACACTCACTCACTCACTCACTCGGCATCAAATTCACTGTTTCTACTGCGCATACGCAGATCGACGATATTCACATCCCACACCCATCCAGTTGAACGCTCTCCCACGAATGCTTCAAACTGATATCTCACCCGACCCAATCAGACTACTATGGGTCCACCTAGACCCCAAAACGTCCACCTCCATCTACCTGCCTACTGTGCATGCATCATCAGCAATTAAAAAAAACTCGACGCATGGCCTCGAGTCTCCTCCCCTCGTGTTCTATAGCTCGAGACAGAAAAAAGGGGCCACACTCTATACCGCAAATGTCCATGAGTAGGTTTCCCATTGGGACTAACATTGTCCACTTCCCCAGAATGGACCGAACATGTCCACCCCAGACCTGGCTAAACTTTTCAGCGACTTTCAACCCCTGGCCTCGAGACCCCTCTCATCGTGTTCTACATCGCGGGACAAAGAAAACAAGGTGTCGCTCCCCATAATAAAATCCACAAGAAAAAAAATAATATCTACCCCTATCCCATACATGCATTCTCGTAGATTAACATTGGAAGTTACTGGGGTCTTCTGTACGAGCAGATAACTCTTGTTGAGCCGTCAGTTGGCCGAAAGGGACGTCACAGGAAGTGGCCCGGATGTGACCCTGATGTCACGAGACCGGATGTGACGTCATCCGTTACGTCAGCTCCACGTCACTCCACCGCCCCTCATTTTGGACCCTCATTTTTCCAAATGAATTTTCCGTCTTCCTACTACTATGGGAAACAGGAGGTTACAAACTCAGGATGTGTGACGTCAGGCCCGTAGCCAGGGGGGTTTCTTTGGGTTCGGGAAAACCCCCCTTTCGGAAATATTATGTATTTTTCTCATATAAATGCTCTTTTCAAACTGAAGCGAACCCCCTATTTGCCCCTTTTCCCATACTGCCAACCCACTGATGTGCCCTTTTCGAGTGAAGGCGAACCACCCCTCAGTAAATCCTGGCTACGGCACTGGACGTTAACATGGAAGAAACTCATTTAATTGCAATTGCTCAATTGCATAAAAACAAATGCGCGATTAGTCAAAATCTGTTCTCTGGCCTTTTTTGTACCGGTATATTTGAGGCATTCATGGGGAGGATTTTCTGTCGTAACGTAAATGCGACATCTCAAGCAAGAACGATACCTTCACACAATAGATAGGAAGTTTGATTATTTGAAAGGATTACGTTGATTTGAGGTGTCATATCAAAGTATTTCCAGGTTGGTAACTTGGCCAAAAGAACAACCCAGAGATGCATTTAATCTCCCATTTTTAAACAAGTTTGTATAAAAATAAAGGCTTGCTATAACCCTACTCAGCCTGACAGATGTGTGGGATATCAGATTGATTTGTTTATTCAAAGAAAAAATCCCGAACGAGCTAGTTTTAAATTTTGTACCATACCCTGATCCCTTTCATATATGACGTGGTTTTCGAGTAGTGTATGTCAAAGAAATCAGGGTAGAAAATTCTAAACTCTAGTAAATCGAGTCCCCGAAGTGGGTGAGCAGCATGAGTTTTGTACAATGTTTGTTACCACAAGAGGAAGATTATTTTGCTCTACGTGATGACTGTACATGGATAGTCGCACATGCCCAACTAATCATATGGTGGTTAGTTATATCGTTGCTAAATCACCAAAATACTGCTGAATGCTACGTTAAACCCCAACTCATGCACCCATGTTCTGTACCGAACTAAAAGTATTCTATACTGTCTAGGGATCAGGAAATGGTAGAAAATTAAAAGCTGCATGTAGAACCGGTAACTCGGGCCTTCTCTCTCGTCGACTGTATGACAAAAGAGATGATCACAATTTCGACATCGTAAACTATCCCATCCTGGACAGTAATATTCCAGTGGGACCTGCATATGGCGTATACATATCACGCCTAGTAGCATTTGCTAGATCCTGTGTTAAATTGGACGATTTTAATCAACGTCACAAAACATTGTTGCGGAAACTTATAAAACAGGGCTACACCACCAAGCGCCTGCACTCAAAGTTTCTCAAATTTGGCGATATATATCGCATGCTGATAGCAAAATACGAACGTAGCGTGCAAGATCTATGGCGTTACGTTTCGTAACTTGTGTCTAATTCCGCTTAATCCGGGACTAGGAGCCGTATGAGCTCATGTACTTCAAGATCCTCATGGTACTCATATGAACAGTCACAATCAAAACGTGACTGAGATACATCATTCTTTAGATGACGACTTTACAACGAATATTATGGAACAAGAATACTGATCAGCGATAAGGATTTGATATTTTTGGAACATCATGATGTCTTGCCGGCATCATTGAAAACTGTTGACCGCTTCTCTCTTGCAAGAAACAAGCCTATGTTTATGTATACTATGATATGCCTTTTTGAATTTGGTGCTAATACTGTTATATGGAATATGGAATAGGTCTTTGGATTATGGACGCGGATATTCTCTAATGGACGACGGCTGAATTATGAACCACGGACCAGACTCTTGTAATTTTGTTCGCTTTGACATAATTGGTGGAAAGCCAAAAGGTGAGAAAAAAAATGAAGGAAAAATAAAAACTAAATCGATTTGAAAAAAAGAAGAAAAAAAATAGGTATGGCTGTAACGCCGAGTTGAAGCAGTCACAATCAAAACGTGACTATTACGTGCTATTTCAAACTGTGGCAGTGATTATCTCCCTTAGATATGTACATCCGGGTACTTTCAAGATGTCAGCGACCATCAAAATAAACCGTGTCGCAAAATTATATTGTAATTAATTGACTAATTCGTTATTTATACGCTACAGACATCATGTAAAATGCTTTTTGGTATTTCAACCATCATCCCAAACGTCTAGCCTTCATAAAAGAGGGGTGAAACCGTGCTATTTGGAATGTTTACCCGTTAAACGTGTGTGCTGCTTCCAGTTATATGGGGTTCAGTTTTCAACACTAGTGACTACGGCTCTCCGCATATTCCCCCACATTAGTCCAATACTTTAGGCTCTTTTATAATGTACTGAAGGTGTCTTAAGCAGGTCCGGGAAATCCCACGAACTCGCGTATATACGTCAGTTCGCATATATAGGTCAACTGACCATTGAGTGATAGGCCAGTTAGCCTATAGATATGGTTGTCGAAGGAACATTCCTCACTCACTGAAAAACGATCTCAAAGTGCAAGATGGTATGTATGTGAGAGACACTTGGAGTTGTACTCTAACTAACCTGCACATTGGTGACAAATACTTTTACGGCATGTCTCTGACACAAATTGACTAAAATAGACCCCCAACTTACCATTTTCCTCATTCTCGTACTTACGTTCATCTATCTGCATCAGATTTTCACAAAAATCAACGGAGCGTTTACATCATCTTTCTCTATCGTGGGCGCAGCCATTTGCAAAGACAGGGCCGCGTGCAACGCGAGAAAAGCGTGCAGCGGTCTTGCTGCAGTCATATTCCTGCTAAGTCCGTTATCCGCATTAGGGTACTCCTCATATTTTGCACTTCGAAAAACAAAAGCTGTACGACGTGCAAAATATGAGTTGTTCTCTAATGCGGATAACGGACTTAGCAGGAATATGACTGCAGCAAGACCGCTCCACGCTTTTCTCGCGTTGCACGCAGCCCTGTCTTTGCAAATGGCTGCGCCCACGATAGAGAAAGATGATGTAAACGCTCCGTTGATTTTTGTGAAAATCTGATGCAGATAGATGAACGTAAGTACCAGAATGAGGAAAATGGTAAGTTGGGGGTCTATTTTAGTCAATTCGTGTCAGAGACATGCCGTAAAAGTATTTGTCACCAATGTGCAGGTTAGTTAGAGTACAACTCCAAGTGTCTCTCACATACATACCATCTTGCGCTTTGAGATCGTTTTTCAGTGAGTGAGGAATGTTCCTTCGACAACCATATCTATAGGCTAACTGGCCTATCACTCAATGGTCAGTTGACCTATATATGCGAACTGACGTATATACGCGAGTTCGTGGGATTTCCCGGACCTGTAGCCATGCACATGACGGGTAATTTCTGACAGATAGTCTGGTTGGACTTGGAGTCAGAGTTCTTTCCCATGCAAAATGGTAGCGATCATGGGGTCGCACGACCTCATCCCAGTGAAATTTTTTTTTTTTAAATATTCGGTCATTCCACAACACTTAACTGACATATTTATTAAAGAATAATTTCCCTTGGCGGTCAGCCCAAATTTAACAAGATCGCGTGACCCTGTTGTTGCTCCCATTTTGCGTTTTTTTTTGTATGGGAGAGAACTCGGAACTCAGCCAGACAATCTATCAGAAATTATCCGTCATGTGCCTGAAGGATCATAGGAAGCTGGGACTAAGTGCAAATCTGCTGTCAGCTTGTCTGATTTGTAAATTGTGCGAGTAATAGGCCTGGCATGTCTATAAATAAATACTACAATCTTGCTCCCATTGTGCTCAATACTCACATTTACTGGCATTTGTATGGAGAAAAGCCTTTATTTCTTGCGCTGTTAAACTTACCTTCACATACTTTATTGCTATCGTGTTCTTACGCGATTGCCCTATTGTAATATATTACCACAGAATAAAATAGTCCCTGTACTGCCCCAATGCCCATGCGCGAGTACCGAGATCCCACGTGACCGACCACGTCACTTCCTTCTTCCCATTGCAACTTGCAGTGGAGGAGTCGTTGTTCTTTGTGTCTTGAAAAAAAGTTAACTTCTACATTGGATTACCTCGGAATTCCTGCGTGTTTACCTGGATATTTACCTTGGGAGTTTACCTTGGATATTTACCTCGATATTACGTGGGATTTACTGTGATTCTGTGTGAGATTACTGGCCTGGTCTTCGTCAACGTATCAGGGAGTATTCGGAGAGAATCTAATAAAATCAAAATGGCGTCTGTCTTTGCATCGTTTGTGCTAAGTCAAAGCCGACTACGGATCCCCACTCCGCCTGTCCACCGTGCCGGGGGGTTTGGTGTGACCTGTACGCCAAATGTTCTGAGTGTGAAACGTGGTCCGACAACGTATTTCAGGAATATCTTGTCGGTTCGTATGCTGATGAATCGCCGCCCGGATTTACCGGGGCCGAGAATTTGGTTGTATCTCCGCCTCAGTCTTTCAGGAATGGGTCGGAGATACAGGTCTCGGTTGTTATGTCCGTTGCGAATTCGAATTCGGCTCGTGAAAGTTTTCCGGTTGTTGTTATGTGTCTCCGCCTCCCGCTAATTCTGTTATCGTTACGGCCGGGTTGGGGGAACAAGATGGCGGTCGTCTTGTCGAAAATCAGACGACCTTCACCTTGGCGGCTACCTTGGACCCTTCAACTACGACGTCATGTCCGACATCGGGCCTTCATTACAGAATGGTAAGTTCGGAGTTTGACTAATGTCCCTGTCAAAGATTCGTCATTTACACATGATTAACAACTAATCAGCGCAATTCGTTACCATCAGCTTCCGATTTTACTGACATTATACGATGTATCACCGAGCTATTTATTCTACGATAAAGAATAAATGCCTACTCTATCGGGCTGTTTATTCTACGATAAGAATAACTTGCCTACTCCGCCTTGTATCCTCCCGTACCTGTCCGTTACGGAAGAAAGGGAGGGGTGGCGCTACAGGGCTCATCGTATGCTATTGTCTCGGTTGCTTCTCCACGTCCGGCAACGTTGAATGTTATCAGTCAGTCTGGTCTGACATCACATTCGACTACTTCCGGTTATGCAGATCTTATCTTCCATTTCGGTCCTGTTAGGCATAGGGTATCGTATTTATCCTATCCTTTTCAGGCACTGGTTGTCGTGCATCTGCGTCTCCGGCCTAAATACCCAGTTAGGCCGGCTAACTCTCAACAGTTTCTGTCACGTCCGGTGAGGAAGTACAGATTATGTCACCATGATGTTGCTGATCCATATTAACAACTTTTTAGTGATAATTACGCAGCTATTGAGAGTAACTCGTCTTCAATTTGTGCTCGTCGGTTATAGCCCCTGGGGCACTTGTTATTTCCGTTCGTTCACTCTTTAACTTACTATCGTAAGTTGTGAAGACTTATGATCATCGTATACGTTTTACGTATTGGTTTCGACCGTGCAAACGCTTACGTTGGTCACTACGGAACTGTTTATGCATTAGGATATTTCACTCCATTAATTGCTTCAACGGTTTCCGCTTTGACGAATTTCCACCTCTGTGTCTCGTCTGTTTAGTTTTTTATACGTTTCGTATAAAACCTTTATAACGGTACTTCGGTCTATTTTTATTATTACCGTTCCGAGATCACTGGTGGTTTATTCGTATATCTAGCTGCCTGAAGTTCTGCCTATCTTACATAGAGCATTCTTTCTTGTCTACAACTTTTATCAACTTGTAAGTTGATACATTGTTGTATTATTTTGCAGCTAGACACTATGAATTCTATTTCGGTTTTCACTCCGGAATATAACTCATTTTGTTGTGTCACAGCCTCATCCGGGTCATCCGGTCAGTTTTACATTTATCTTGGGGTTTTAACGAGGGTCGCGCATGCGCTTTCCTTTACCGTCCTTGCCGGTTCCTCGTTGACCCATATGATTTATATAGGCTGTGAGGGTTGGGTGTTGCTGTTACGTCATGGGAGCATCATCACCGGAATGATTTTTTTGTCAGAATTTGGATCGATTCGTTTGATCCAAACGTTTTGGGTTTGTTTCGTTCAACTATTTGTACGTCTCATCTATACTCCAAAAATTCTGACAATGCTCCCCGAGTTGGTCATCTTAATGAAACGAGGAGAGATTTTCTACAGTTTCTTCCCTCGCGGATTTTGGTTGATCCTCTTCGTATTCCACTTCGACTGTGCTTTAGTGAACCTGTTCACTTAGAAACCTTTTAGGAAGACCTGTTTCGACTCGCCTTCTTGCATGCACAGATCGTCATGGGTTTGCGATTACTCCGGTCAGTAACATCAGAACTAGTTATCTGATTCTGCTTAACACGGATTGGCTTCTTCGAACCCTTTTATGTTTAATCGCATTCCCTTATCTTCTTTACTTCTGGTAGAGAATGTGGAATTGATGACAGACTTCTTGGCGACGTAGTCTAACACCGCGGCTTGGGGACACCATCTTCGATGTTACGTGACTAGAAGAAACTACGTTCTAGCTATTCTTCTTGAGGTTACTTCCCTATCGCTGCTATACACTACTCCTGGCTTCCTCATTTCCGTTCTTCCTATACGAGGAGGGCTAATTCGGATTTGACTGACCTGGTCGGTTCCGTCTTTTACGTGAGTATCCAGAGTGGTGTATGAGGCTGCGTCGCTTCGTCATCGTTTCCTTCAGTTTGCTGTGGAGTAGTTCAGCAACATGTACGGGTTTGTATGCTGAAGGATACTCCTTCGGTTTCCATGACCTTTGTCTCATACCGAGCTACCCCAGACTTTTTCAGTTTCTGTATTACCTGCAGTGTAAGCACAGAATCTATTTTTCTCTTCTAAGTGGATGAATAGATGGAAGAGCCTTCATTCCGGCGGTAGTGTTGCTGTTCTTTTCTTCCGACACTGAGGTATCTTTGCGGTGGCGTTGTTGTGTTTGGCCCAGTACGCACCTATATCGTTTTTGGAGGTCAAATCTCACCGGTACTGCACTACTTTTATCGGAGAACATTTTGACCGGTGTTTCTTCCTCCGCCTCAGCCAGTCTTGTAAGACTGCGTCGAGGAGGGCTGGAGAACATTTTTGTTTCGAGAATTGACACTCCTCTCGTTACAGCGGAAGTCAACTAATTCTCAATAACCTACGCTTGTGTTGTGTCAGACATTATCATAGCTTTTGTCCTTCATAACAAGCACGGGGAACAGTGTTTTGTTTCCCCTGTTGCTCCTGCTTTTAGGGATCGTCGCTACGAGTTTTTCACGTTTCCGGTATGTCGGACTCTCTATCAGGTTCTTACGACCGGGTGACAGTTATACTCGTAGAATGCTTCATTTATGAGTAATTTCAGCGACTTTTTGTTTCTGATTTTTATTTCTCATACTACGATCCCAGCTGTCTTGGCAGCGTTTTGCGTACGTTTAGGGCGTAATATTGCTGAAGGCCTCATTCCTCGGCCGCTGCTACTCCTTCTGCCAGCTTTTCTTCTAGAACGATTTGGTTGTCTTCACATCTTCATGTATACGTCTTCCAGAACAAGAATCCCTTTCATCTCGGGTGTTTCATCGAGGACGCCATTTTTGTAGTTCCTCTCTTCATCTTTCATCCGATTTAAACGTATCGGTTAGGAACGGAGGTGTTGTTCAGTGAGCGATGTATGTGTAATGATGTGCGATCTCTCGGGTTGTTCAGGTGTCATCCCATCGTTCCACGTAATTTTTCTTCCACCCCCTGGAGTATGATGGTTGCATGGAGTCGTTTGTTCACCCCGTCGCTTTCCGATGGGTACTGAGATTCACTCCAGACGTTGCAGTTCCGGAGCTGGTTTGGGCGCTGTATCGTTTTCAGGAGTGTCTTTCAGTCTACATGTATGACATCTAATTATAACCTTCTGTGATCATAGATGACTATGTTTTTATATTCCTGCAGTCT